>RXID01015800.1:0-31253 GCA_005019695.1 Trichopus zeylanicus subsp. travancoricus | reverse complement strand
GTTGCTGCTACTACTACTACCATAACTACAACTACTGCTGCCGCTACAACTAATACAATGACTAATGCTAGTACTACTAGTACAACAACTACCACTATTACTACAAGAAATACTACCACTACTACTATTACAACTGCTACTCCTGCTACTATTACTCCTACTACAACTACTACTACTACTACTCCTACTACTACTACTACTACTACTACTACTACTACTTGCTGCTACTACTACTACTACTACTACTACTACTACTACTACTACTACTACTACTACTACTACTACTACTACTACCGCTTCCTCCTCCTCCTTCTCCTACTACAACTAATATTACTATTACTACTACTACTACTACTAATAGTACTACTGCTGCTACTACTACTATTGCTACTACTACTACTATTACAACAACTACTACTCCTGCTACTACTACTACTACTACTATTACTACTCCTACTCCTCCTACTTCTACTATTACTACTACTAGTAGTCCTATTACTACTACCACTACAACAATTACTACTACAACTACTGTTGTTGTTGTCGCTGTTACTACTACTACTACTACAACGACTACCACTACTAATACTACAACTATTACTGCTACTACTACTACTATTATTACTACTACAAACACTACTACTACTACTACTACTACTCTTGCCCGTACTACTGCAATTACAACTGCTACTACTACGACTACTACTTCTACTGCTAAAATAATTAATACTGCTATAAGTAAAGCTTCTACAACTGCAACTGCTGTTGCTACTACAATGACTACTACTACTACTACAACTACTCCAACAACTACTACTATTACTACTAGAAATACTACTACTACTACTACTACTACTACCATTTCAGCTATTAGTATAGCTACTATTACTCCTTCCACTACTACTACTAGTACTACTCCTACCACTACTACTACTAGTACTGCTGCTGCTATTCCTACTAGTAGTTCAAATACTACTACTACTGCCACTACTAGTACAACTACTACTACATCTTCTACTACTAAAGCTGCTACTACTACTGCTATGACAACTACTACTGCTACTACTACTACTATGACAACTGTGTCTGCTTCTACTACTACTACTACTATAGCAACTGGAACTACTACTGCAACCGCTGCAGCTATTGTTGTTGCTGCTACTACTCCTACTACTCCTTCTGTGGCTATTATTACAACTACTAGTACTACTTCTGCAGCTACTACTACTATTACTACTGCTATAACTACTACTATTGCTACTACCACCACTGCTACTAGTACTATTGCTACCACTATAACTGCTACATCGCTACTACTACTACTACGACTACTACTATTGCAACTACTACTGCTACGAATCCTACTCCTGCTACTACTATTGCTGCTTCTACTGCTACTGACACTACTTCTACTACCACTACTGTAGCTACTACTACTATTACAACAACAACTGTTACTACTACTGCTACTATTACTGCTGGCACTACCACTACTACTACTACTACTACAACAACAACAACAACTACCACTACTACCACTACTGCTACTCATACTCCTACTGCTATAGCTCCTCCTCCTCCTACTACTACTAGTACTAGTACTACTACTACTACCACCACCACAACAACTACTACTACTACTAATCCTACTAGTACTATCACTCCAAATGCTACTACTATTACTACTACTACTACTATTACTACAACTGCTGCTACTACTACTACTACTACTATTACTCCTACTACCCTTGCTCCTACTAGTACTACAACTACTACAACTAAAACAACCACTACTACTGTACTACTACTACTGCTGCTGCTGCAACTAGTACTCCTACTACTACTATACACGACTTACTCACTTACTACTACTACTTGGCTAGCCGATCTACAGCTACAACTACAACAACAACTACTACTAGTACTGCTACAACTACAACTAGTACTAGTGCTACTGCGATGGATACAACTAAAACAAACACTAACACTACTACCACTACTACTACTACTACTACTACTACTACTACTACTACTACTACTACTACTACTACTACTACAACACCTACTACAACACCTACTCCTACACCGACTGCCACTACTACTCCTACTACTAGTATTACGTCTACTGTTACTAATACTACAACTATAGCTACTACTACTACTACCACTACTACTAACACTTCTACTACTAGGGATGCTATTGCTACCACTATCACTACTACTGCTATTAATACTATTACTATAACTACTACTACTTACTACTACTCCCACTACTACTCTGACTCAAAAATCGACGGCCACTACTACTACTGCCACTTCTACTACTACTACTACTACTAATACTACTACTAATCCAAATAATCCTACTACTACTACTACTTCTCCTAACACTCCTCCTGCTACAACTACTGCTGCTGCTGCTACTATTACTACGACTACAACTGCGACTACTGCTACTACTACTATTGTTGTTGCTGCTATTAACACTGCTACTACTACAAAAATGACAACTACTACTACTACAACAATAACTACTACTCAAGCTGCTGATTCTATGACTACTGCTACCACCATCACTACTACTCCTACTCCGACTACTACTCATTTACAACAATGACTTATAATGCTACTAGTACTCCTACTCTGACTACTACTCGTTTACAACTACTAATGCTACTACTACTACTCTGCTACTACTATTCCAGCTTCTACTACTAAGACTACTACTACTCCTACTCCTAGCACTCCTACTACGACTAATAATGCTGCTACCGCTGCTATTCCAACTACTACTAATGTTGCTACTGCTACTACTGCTACGATTGTTATTAATATGACTACTACTATGACTACTACTACTACTATTACTACTTCTACTACTGCTACTACTACTACTCCTCCTCCTCCTGCCACTGCTACTACTACTGCTACAACTACAGACGCTGCTACAACTCCCACTACTACTACAACTGCCACTACAACAACTACTACTCCTAATTGTATTCCAATTCCTACTACTACCACCACAACTACTACTACTACTACTACTACTATTTGTACTACTACTACTACTACTACTAAAACTACTACTGCTACTATTACTACTACTACTCTGCCACTACTACTGCTACTGCTACTACTACTAATATTAATACTAATACTGCTACTAATATTACTATTAGTACTGCTGCTGCTATTGCTTTTACTACCACTTCTAATAAGACTACTACTACATTACTACTAGTACAACTGCTACTACTGCTACTTCTTTCACTACTGCTACTCTACTACAACTATGAATATTTGTACTACTCTACTTCTACTACTCCCACTGCTACTACTACTACTACTACAACTATTCTTACTCCTCCTCCTACTACAACTACTACTGCTACTGGTACTACTATTACTAATATTACTACTACTAATACTATTGCTGCTGCTTCTACTATAGCTACTGCTACTACTCCTACTACTATAACTGCTGTTGCTTCTACTACAACTACTATTGCTACTACTGCTACTACTGCTACTGTTACTACTACTACTACTACTACTACTACAGCTGCTGTTGCTGCTGCTACTACTACTACTACTACTACTACTACCACTTCTACTGCGACTGCTACTGCTACTACTACTACTAGTATGACTACTACTATTACAACTACTACTACTACTACTACTACTACTACTACTACTACTACTACTACTACTACTACTACTACTACTACTACTACTACTACTACTAGTATTAGTCCTACTCCTACTACTAGTACTACTACTACTATTGTGCTTACTGCTACTATAACTACTACTGCTAGTACTATTGTTGCCACAACTACTATCGCTGTAACGGCCACAACTGCAACTGGTACCACTTGTACTACTACTTCTACTACTACTGCTTCTGCTACTACTAATACTAATACTTCTGCTACAAAATCTATTGTTGCTATTGCTACCACTACGACCACTTTTACTATTGCTGCTACAACAAATACTACTACCACTACATCTAGTTTTGCTACTAATACTACAACCACTACTAATAGTTTTTCTACTTCTGTTACAACCACTACTACTACTAGTGTTGCTACTACAACTATAATTACCACTACCACAACTACTGCTACTACTGTTACTACTACTATTGCCACTATGACAACTACTTCTGCTACTACTACTATAACTTCTACTACTACTACTGCTGCTGTTGCTACTACTACATGCTACTGCTACTACTACTGCTCCTACTGCCACAGCTTCTGCTACAACTAATACCATTGCTAATACTACTACTACTACCACGACTACTACTACAACTATTGCTACTGCTACTAATACTTCTACTATTGCTATTATTACTACTACTGCTATTATTGCTACTACTGCTACCACAAATTCTACTATTTCTATTGCTACTACTGTAACTACTGATACTACCACTACTGCTACTGCTGCTGCTACTACTACTTCTTATACTACTGTTGCTATTGCTACTACTACTTGTCCTACAACTATTGCTGCTACTGCTACTACTGCTACTACTACTACTCCTACAACTACGGCTATTGCTACTTCTATTCCTACTACTAATACTACTACTACTACTCTAACTGATGCTACTACTACTTCTACTACAACGTTTATTACTATTGCTACTACTACTACTCCTATTACTACTTGTAATACAACTACAACTACTACTACTGTTGCTGCTACTTTTACTACTACTACCAATACTACTACCGCAACTATTGCAACTGCTGCTACTGCTATTGCCACTACTGCTACGGCAACCACTACTGCTACCATGCTGCTACTGCTTCTACGATAACCACAACCACTACTACTACTTCTCCTTCTACTATTATAAATGTTACCACTACTATGGCAACTACCGCTTTCACTACTTCTACAATAACAACAACTACTACTACAACTAGTGTTGCTACCACTACTACAACTACAACAACTGCTGCTGCTACTACTCCCGCTTTTATGACTACTGCTCAAACAACTATGGCTACTTCAACTATCAATACTACTATGTCGAATGCTGCTACTACTGCTACTATTACTACAACCATTACTAATGCAACAATAACAAAAACAACTACTACTACAACTATACTACTACCACAACTAATACTACTGCTACTACCACTATTGCCACAACTACAACTTCCACTACACTACCACAATAACTACTACTACAACTACTACAACTATTGCTTTTGCTACTACTACTACTATTGCTAATACTACTACGGCTGCTACTACTCCATCTTTTATGACTACTGCTCAGACTACTACAACTGCTACTACTATGGCAAATGCTACTACTACTACTGCTACTGCTACTACTGTTGCTGCTACTATGACAACTACTATTACTAGTACAACTACTACTTCTATTACTACTATAGCTATTATTACTACTGCCACTACTACTATTACTAGTACAATAACAATAACTACTACTACTTCTACTACTACTATAGCTATTATTACTACTGCCACTACTACTACTATTGCAACTTTTACTACAGCTAGTTCCGCTACTACTTCTACTCCTACTACTACCATTTCTACTAATACTACTGCTACTACTACTATAACTAATTCTGCTAGTAGTTATGCAAAAACTAACACTATTACCACCCAGTAATACTACTGCTACTACTGTTGCTACTGTTACTACTACTACTACTGCTATTACTACTACTACTACTACTGCTGCTGCTAGAACTACTACTACTACCACTATTCCTACTACTGCTGTTGCTACTACTACTCCTACCATAAATACCAAGGTTTATAGTTGTGGTTTCGATTTTGATTTCAGGACCCAGTGAAATCGATACGTTTTGGTCATTTCGGCCGTTTCGGTTTCAGTTTTGGCCGTTTCGGTTTCGGTCGAAAGATTTTTTTCATTATTAATTGGGTGTTGACCAGAGTTTGACTATATTTTGATTGTACTTTGACTTCAAATTAAAAAATGATAAAATATTTGGAAAAATTTGGAAAATTTTTAAAATTTAGGAATGAATCTATACTTAATTTTACCATAATATTAAATATTATTTTAGTTAATTAAAATTAATTTTGATAGTTAGTCACAGATATAGTATGCTTTTAATATATATTAGTTTTTTAAGAAAACATACAAGAAGTAATATGAATATGATTAAAAGTTAAAAATTAACATAAGCACATTTAACTTTTCATTAAAATGTACTTCACACATACATAATTTATAAATTCAAAGATAATACAACTAATCATCATAATCATCATCAGTTGAGTTTAGAACATCTTGGTGTGGAATTACAAATTCAATACCTGGATGATCCGGACGAGCATTTGTAGGCATACGAGTGAGAACAACTAGCTCTCCCCAATCACGCGGCAACGGTTCTGAAGTATAACCATACATCGAAGGTCTAAAATGAAAATGATAACCATATTCACTGACAACACATAGTAAAAGTGGTCCAATAACACATGAGAAATAAATATCACGCTATGCAAAGCGTTCAGGGGAAATTATGGCAAGACACTGATTGATAGCATTAAGTGAACCTTGTTGAGAGGCACGATAAATTTGATTATTGACTCTTCCACGGTCTTGTAATGCCTGCTTAATTAAAGCTTGTCCAAGTAGATCATAGGCCGAAGCTGGAATCATTCTACGATAAAATATAAGTTTTTCAAGAAGAATGGACATAATTATTCTTCCTGCTTGTAGTGTAACATGGTTTGGAACTGTAATATAATCATCCGAATTTGCCATTATCAGTTTTCAAAAAAAAATATCTTATAATGTCAGTATTTATGAACATAAAATAGATAATAAAAAATATATCAGAAGGAAAATATTATAATAAATTGTGCTAATGAAAAAGAGAAATTATCATGCGATAAAATTAACCATATAGATATTAAATTTAAATGTCATAAAATTACAATAAGATATCAATTTAAGATAATAATGAAAACATCATTTCATAAATGGCATAAATCCACGTCTTACAACCACATGCTGTTCTGAGGTGGATCTTGAAGAGATTGGTATTCTTCATCACCATACTCATCAGTATGATGGAGTTGTGATCGGTAGTATTGTTCAACATGCAGATAGTACGAGGTCGTATGGTCCTGCATTGACTGATGATATCCTAGATTGAAAGAAGACATCTCGCTATGATAACGGTCATAGTAGCTAGAGCTCGCATTGTCTGTTGGACCTTGATCGATATCTTGTCCACCATGTGAATCATATGGATATTGTGGCACATAACCGCCATATAAATTAGAGTCCAAAAACTCATTTCCTCCATACTGTGGAAAAGATGAAGATGAGTCCTCATATTGTGATTGTTGAAAATTGGCATCACCAGCTGTACCACCATTGCTATCACTTGTATCAGAAGTATTCTACATTTTGTCAGCTTCCTCTTCCGCTTCTTCATCTAAGAGATGGCGAATAGCTTCTTGTGTTTGAGGATGATTTAAGACAAGTTCTTCTCTTTCTCAAATCCACTCTATCGGAGGATCATCATCTTCGAATATGGTAGACAAGTTGATTACCTCATCCTTTGGTGATGTTCTCCTTTGTAAGTTTCAGGCTCTTAAACGCATGCTATAATGACAGAAAATAAGTTTCTCCAATTTTTCCATTTTAAGTCTATTTCTCATCTTTGTATGGATCAATCCAAAAGTTGTCCAATTCCTCTCGCATTATGAACTTGAAACAGTTTGACTTAAAATTCTAATGGCTATCTTTGCAAGATTAGGTGCTGCATGCCGCCCATAAATACTCCACCATCTAGTTTTAATTTATGAGAAAAAATTATTAATAAGTTGATATAAAATTAATTAGCAAATATGTATAATTATTGAATATCAACTATACCAGGAGTATCACCCCTAATAGCTACAATTGCTTGTTGTGTGCCGAAGTCCTTGACTTTATTTTTGAAATCATCTGCCTATTTAATAAACGTACTCAAGTTAAGAACTTTCTTAATTATGTAAAAAAAATAATAATTTACCATTTACCTTGCGCAATGCCAATAGTCTTGTTCTCATATCAGGCTCTATCCTCTCGATTACATTACGTAGCGCTTCGATAATGGTATTACTATTGTTGACCTCATCGGCAAATTGAAATATTGGATTCAGAAAGTATCCTACAAGATTATTAAATATGAATCAACAATAGTATCATTATAACTTAGTAAAGTGCTATAAAATGACTCTTTACTCAATTACCTGCAGCATGAATATCTTTGAATAATGTTTTATCCCAATGATGATCAATAATCTTCTCCCATTTACAGAATTCAATTGTTCCTATATGTCATCTTATTTGCAATTTTGCTCTTTCTATTACTTCATATAAGAACCCCATCTACGAATGATCATCTGAGTCAACAATTTGAAGCACTTTAACTAATAGATTGAAGATTTTGATTACTTTGTCAACTGATTCCAAAAATTGTTCGTCCAAGACTTGATTGTAGAATTTTTCAGAAAGAATTTTCTCGGACCGTTTCAACTTCAAATAATGCTTATCATATTCTTCACTAGTAAATAATCTCTTCAGTGCCTGTAGGTGAGTATACAGGGAATCCAAGGAGATAAATTATGTAGCAAACTGAGTAATGCCTGACCTGATATTCTCTCACCCCTGTGTTTCCTTTCATATCAGTTCAAGACACCAAGCATGGTTATAAATAAGGGATAATTACGGGTGGCCCCCCGTAATTAGCCTTAATTACGGTTAACCCCCCATAATTTCCGTAATTACCCCCACCCCCCTCCAATTCGCCCATATTTACCCACAGCCCCCTGATTGTTATTTAATCAAAATTTTACCAGTTATTTTTACACATACACCCCTAAAAACTTATTTTTTATATTTCACCCCCCGGATTTCGGAATTTTGCAAATAAAACCCAGAAAGAACTCATATTTACAACAAAGTCCTCCAAATTCGAATTTTTGCAAACAACACCCCGTTGCGCGGGCGGGAGCGGAGGAGGAGGCCGGCCGGCAGGCCGCAGAAGCGGAGGCGGCGGGCGGCGGCGGGAGCGGAGCCGGAGGCCGGGCGGGCGGGAGCGGAGGCGGAGGCCGGCGGAGGGAGCGGAGGCGGAGGCCGGCGGCTGGAGCGGAGGAGGAAGCCGGGGCGCCGGCGCGCCGTAACGCGGGAGCGGACGGCCACGGCCGCGGCCGTTCCGCCCCCGCGTGCCGGGGACGGAGGCCGAGGCCGGTGCGCCCGCACGCGGGCGCCGGCGAGGACGGCCACGGCCGAGGCCGTTCCGCCCCCGCGTGCCGGGGACGGAGGCCAAGGCCGGCGCGCCCGCACGCGGAGGCCGAGGCCGAGGCCATTCCGCCCCCGCGTGCCGGGGACGGAGGCCGAGGCCGGCGCGCCCGCGTGCCGGGGACGGACGGCCTAGGCCTTGGCCGTCCGCTCCCGCGTGCCGGCGCGCCGGCCTCGGCCTCCGTCCCCGGCACGCGGGGGCGGAACGGCCTCGGCGTCCGTCTCCGCTCCCGCGTGCGGAGGCCGTCCGCGGCCGCGTGCCGGCGGGCCGTCCGGCGCGCCGTCGGGCCTCCGGCGAGGGGTGTATTTGTAAAAATTAGTTTAAAAAAAAATTTAGAGTTATTTTTTTAAAAAAATTTAATGGTCTATTTTTTTAATTTGTAAATATTAAATTTATAATTATAAATATAAAAAACACTAATGTCTTTTTTGTAAAAATTTTATTTAAAATATGATTAAAAATATAGACTTATTTATAAAAAAAAATATTGAAGGGGTCTATTTGTAAATGTACAATATGAAATTTATAATTTTAAATTTTAAACTTTGAAACCTTCGATGACTTATTTGTAAAATTTATTTATAAAATAAATAAAATTTGGACGTATTTATAAAAAAAAAAATATTAAAGGTGGTCTATTCTTAAATGTGAAAAATAGTAAAAATTAGTTTAAAAAAAATTTTACAGTTATTTTTTTAAAAAAAATTTGAGGGTCTATTCTTTAATTTATAAATATTAAATTTATAATTATAAATATAAAAAACACAAATGTCTTTTTTATAAAATTTTATTTAAAATATGATTAAAAATATAGACTTATTTATAAAAAAAATATTGAAGGGGTCTATTTGTAAATTTACAACATGAAACTTGTATTTTTAAATTTTAAGCTTTGAAACCTTTTGATGACTTATTTGTAAAATTTATTTATAAAATAAATAAAATTTGGACGTATTTATAAAGAAAAATATTGAAGGTAGTCTATTTTTAAATGTACAAAATAATAAACTTGTAATTTGAAATTTGAAAATTTTAAACTTTCACTGTATTTCGCAAGGCAACGAGCGGACAGCGACGGCAAGCCGGCAGGGCAGCGACGGCAGCAGCTGCGCAGAGACTGACGGCGGCAGCGGCAGAGCACAGCGGCGGCGGCGACGCAGATGCGTTTAGGGCTACAAGAAGAAGATGGTTATATAAGAAAGTTTTGGCCTTTTTTGTAATTCGGAATAATTTCGGAGAGTTATTTGCAAAAATCAAAATTTCGGGGACTTGTCTGTAAATTTGAATAATTTCGGGGTGTTATTTGCAAAAGTCCGCGCCCGCGCCCGGGGAAGCAGGCGGAGGCCGGGGCGCCGGCGAGCCGGCGGCGGGAGCGGAGGCGGACGCCGAGGCCGTTCCGCCCCCGCGTGCCGGGGACGGAGGCCGAGGCCGGCCCGCCGGCACGCGGGCGCGGACGGCCAAGGCCAAGGCTGTCCGTCCCCGTCACGCGGGCGCGCCGGCCTCTGCCTCCGTCCCCGGCACGCGGGGGCGGAACGGCCTCGGCCTCGGCCTCGGCGTGCGGGCGCGCCGGCCTTGGCCTCCGCCCCCGGCACGCGGGGGCGGAACGGCCTCGGCCGTGGCCGTCCTCGCCCGCGCCCGCGTGCGGGCGCGCCGGCTTCGGCCTCCGTCCCCGGCACGCGGGCGCGGAACGGCCTCGGCCGTGGCCGTCCGCGCCCGCGTTTCGGCGCGCCGGCGTCCCGGCCTCCGCCTCCGCTCCCGCCGCCGGCCGCCGCCACCATTCCCGCGGCCGGCCTGCCGGCCTCCTCCTCCGCTCCCGGCCGCGCGACGGGGTGTTATTTGCAAAAATCTGAATTTCGGGGACTTTTCTGTATATCGAAATAATTTTCGGGGGTTTATTTGCAAAAATTCGAATTTGGAGGACGTTTTTGTAAATCTGAATTCTTTCGGGGTGTTATTTGTAAAATTCTGAAATCCGGGGGGTTAACTATAAAAAATAAGTTTTTAGGAGTGTATGTGTAAAAATAACGGGGGTAAAATCGGAATTTTTTTGGTAAAATTTTGGTTAAATATCAATCAGGGGGCTGTGGGTAAATATGGGCGAATTTGAGGGGGATGGGGGTAATTACGGAAATTACGGGGGGTTAACCGTAATTAAGGCTAATTACGGGGGGTCACCGGTAATTATCCCTATAAATAAATGACATCAACTTCTTACCCTCCTCAACCACACCCTCCTCAACCACTTTTCTAATACCACGATCCTTACCCATATCCTTCAGTATTAAGTCAATAGAGTGAGCTGCGCAAGGTGTCAAGAAAAGATGTTTTTATTTTTTGCATTAACTTTTTTCCAGCATATACTAGTGGAGCTGCATTATCAGTTATGACTTGTACCACTATTGATTCCCTAATCTTCTCAATGACACTATCAATCAGATAATATAAGAAATTACCAGTCTTCGACTCCCCTAATGTGTCAACTGACTTGACAAAAATGGTCCCTTCAGGACAATATACTAAAAAATTTATCAAATCTTTATTATTTTGTGTCTTCCATCCATCACACATCAAGGTACACCCAAATTCATCCTAATATTTGTAGAAGGTCTGGATAAAAGCAGTCATCTCTTCATTTTCAAGATTCATATACTTTTGAGAAATTTCATGAGCACATGGTGGAGGAATTCCTAGGCCAACCTCTTGAGTGACATGTATCATTTCGTGATAGTAACCACCATCTGCTAAATAAAATGGAATATGGTTATAGAAAAAAAATTTGGATAATGCCCTACCCAACCACTGTTTTGCCTTCCGAAAATAAGTTGATGCTGTTCTCAAATTTATTTGAGTATCATCTTTTGGTTTCAATAGAAATGGGTCAATTGGAGAAATATTTATTGATCCTATGTCAGGAAGATGAAAATCCCCTCTTACTCTTGAAGGGGCAGGTGTATGTCGCTGTGTACGTTGTTCTTTGAAACTAGTAGTTCCACGATCACGAACTGTCTCAGAAGTGCCAGCACCACCTTGAGTTTCCCCGTACAATTTTTGACTTTCTTGAATTACTTCCTGAACCTCAGTATCATCATCTTAATCAACATAAAGTTGTCTGGGATCTGGATTACAGCGGTTGAGAAGTTCCTACGCAAAGCATGATTTTTTGGCTTTATCCTTTCTTCTACATTCTCTGCCGGTTTGTACTATTACACAAAATGTTTGTCTCACTTCATTCGGGACTTTCTCACATGGGCAAACTGAGCCGGTGACTCCTCCTTAATGCTCTTTTAATCTTGTAATTCCAGAACTAAGCACACGATCACACCATTTGCAACGAACTTTCCGATTTTCTGCATCCACTAATTCACAGTGTTGCCATGCAATATCGTAATCGCGAGGCATGTTTTGCTTTTGAGCCATATGCAATACAATAGTAGCAGTAACAAAACAAATGTTGGTAAAAGAAAATTTACCTATGATTAAGGAAAAATACTCTATTTTCACATAAATTAATTAATAAATAAGTAAATACTAACTAATGTACACACGAATAAATAACTTTATATTTACAATATAAGCTTTAGGGTTTAGGATTTGCTAACCTATTTCTTGATTTATTAGCTCATTTCCAAATCAATTTAATACATAAAATGTAATATAAAATTTAATACATTATACATAATTTAATACATAAGTTAATACATAATACATAATTTAATACATAAATTAATACATAATACATAAATTAATACATAATACATATTTTAATACACAATTTAATATTTAATACATAATTTAATACATAATACATAATTTAATACATATTACATAATGTAATACATAATTTAATACATACTACATAATTTAATACATAAATTAATACATAATACGTAATTTACTACACAATTTAATATCTAATACATAATTTAATACGTAATACATAAGTTAATACATAATATGTAATGTAATACATAATTTAATCTTTAATACAAAATGTAATATGTAATACATAATTTAATACATAATACGTACTACATAATTTAATACATACTTTAATACATGAATTAATACATAATACGTAATTTAATACATAATTTAATATTTAATACATAATTTAATACGTAATACATAATTTAATACATAATAGATATGACATAATTTAATACATAATTTAATACCTAAATTCATACATAATACCTAATTTAATACATAATTTAATATTAAATACTTAATTTAATACATAATACATACTACATAGTTTAATACATAATTTAATACATAATACGTAATTTAATACATAATTTAATACAAAATACATAATTTGATACATAATTTAATACATAACTTAATACATAATACATAATTTAATACATATTTTAATACAAAATATGCAATTTAATACATAATTTAATACGTAATACATATTTTTATACATAATTTAATGCATAATTTTATAATTTAATACATAATTTAATTCATAAATTAATATTTTAATACATATTTTAATATAAAATACATAATTTAATAAATAATTTAATACGTAATACATAATACATAATTTAGTGCATAATACATAATTAAATACATCATTAAATACATAATTAACAGATTTTTAACAAATTAACTTTCAGGAACCGTAGACAGAAATATTCAGAATCTAAGCCAATAATAGAAACATGCAGGAAGGCAATTTCTTCATTTCAATTCAAATCTAACCATGAAAACCTTATTATTTATGATACATTAATTATCAATATGAAAATTTCTTACCTCTGCAACCGAAACAGAAATAGTAACTGAAACGGCTAAACACCAATAGATCCACAAAATCACAAATGAAATTGTCTGCAAACTTTGCAGTTTGCACTAAGTATATATAAGCTACAAAACCCATCCACTTGCCGCTAACAAACAATTAATCAATCAATCAACACCGACCCATAGTCATCCACCCGTGATCCCTGGGAAAAAATAAAGCACGCTAACGAACAATTAATCAATCAATCAGCACCGACCCACAACCATCGATCCGTGATTCATGGGAAAAAACAAAGCAACAATACTAATTCACAGTGATTATACCCGGGATTAACTAAATAAAACAAACCAACAATAGAGCACAGTAAACCCTACACTGGGAGGACAGGGGAAGCTCCGCTCGCCGGCCGAGTTGCCCTCGTCGGCTGAGCTGCGCTCGCTGCGGGAGCGTTGTGCTTGCCACAAGTTGAGCTGCGGAGATACCGCGCGAGGATGCAGGAGATGCCGCGGTTGCAAAGCTCGCCGAAGATACCGGAGATGCCCCGCGGGGATGCCAGAGATGCCGCCAGCTTGCTGAGCTCACTACTGCTACGGCTACCACTACCACTACTACAATGACTACTACTACTAATAATACTACTGCTACTACAACTATTGCATGTACCACTACTACTGCTACTATACCTACTTCTATTACTACTATGACTTCTGCTGCTACTACTACTATTGAGGGGACTACTACTACCACTACTGCTGCTGCTACAACTCATGCTACAATTATTATTGTTGTCACAACTACTACTGCTACTGCTGCTACTACCCCGACTACTGCTACTGCTACTACTATTACTACTACTACTGTTGCTACTTCTGCTACGACCGCTACTACTTTTACTACTTCTACTACTACTACAACTCTTGTTGCTACTACTACTACTTCTACTACAGCTGCTACTACTGCTACTACTGGTACTACTAATGCTAGTACCGCTACTTCTACTACTACTACTACTGCTACTACTACTAATATGACTACTACTGCTACAACTATCACAACTTCTACTGGTACTACTGCAATTTCACCTACTCCAATTGCTATTGCTACTGTTGCCCCTATTACTACTACTACTACTATCTGGCTGCTGCTACTACTATACTACTACTTCGTCCACTACTACTATACTAATACGGACTTCTCTCCGGCTACTACTACGACCACTACGGCACTGCTACTACTGCAGCTACTTCAGGTACAGCTACCACTAGTAGTACTACTACTGCTGCTGCTGCTAAAAGTACCACTAGTACTACTACTTCTACCACTGCTACTTCTTCTACTACTTCTACTACTGCTAATTCTTCTACTACTGCTATTACTTCTACAACTTCTGGTACAATTGCTGCTACTTCCTCTACTACTGCAACTACTGCTACAACGGCTACTACTACCACCACTACTATACCCACTGCTACTACGGCTACTATAACTACAACCACTACTGTTATCTCTTCTACTATTGCCACAGCTCATAGTATAATAGCTGCCACTACTACTACTGCTATTACTGCATCAATTGCTACTACAACTACTTCAGTTAGTACTGCTGCTACTACTACCACTGCTGCTACTACTACTACTACTATTACTTCCATTACAGCTACTAATATTACTACTACTACAACTACTACTATTAGTACAATTGCTACTCCTAAAATTACTGCTACTACTACAACAACTACTTCTCCTTCTACTATAGCTACTACCACTACTACTCGTACTACAACTTCTGTCACTACTATTACTTCTACTACTACTACTATGACTACATCTACTACTACTTCTGCTACTACTACTATTATTGCTACTGCTACTACCGCTACTGCCATTACAACTCCTACTACGACTACTACTACTATTACTTCTCCTACTACGACTACTACTACCACCCCTACGAGTCATACTAGTACTACTGCTGCTACACAACTACTACTACTACTACTGCTCCTACTACTACTACTACTGCTACTTCTACAACTAGTACTGCTACTTCTACTACCACTACTATTACAACCACTACTATTATTACTACTATTGCTGCTATAGCTACTACTGCAACTACTACTACTAATAATAATTCTACTATTGGTACTCTTTCAGCAACAGCTTTCGCTATTACTACTACTGCAACTACTACTATTGCTTCTTTTGCTAGCACTGCTATGACTAATACTATTATTACTGCTACTACTACTGCAATAGCTACTACTGCTACTACCACTACTGCTTCTACTACTACTGCTACCAGAGCTATTACTGCTACAGCTGCAACAACTACTTTTTCTACTACTACTACTATTGGTATTACTACTGCTACCAACACTATTGGTACAACGATTACTTGTACTACCACTCCTACGACTACTGCTGCAACTACTTTTACTACTACGACTGCTACTGCTACGAATGCTACTACAACTAATACTACTTCCCCTACAACTACTACTACTACCACTTCTACTACTACGGCTACTACTACTTCGGCTACTACTACTACTTCTACTACTACTACTACTGCTACTGGTAGTACCACTACTACTTCTACTACTACTACTAATGCTCCTCCTTCTAGTACTGCTACTACTACTACAACAACTACTACTACTAATTTTACTACTATTACTACTGCAACTATTTATACTACTACTACTACTACTACTACTACTACTACTACTACTACTACTACTACTACTATAACTAGTATGGCTACGACTGCTATTGCCACAACTACAACTTCCTCAACTACTTTTACTATTGCTACTATCACTGCTACTACTACTACTCTGACTCCAACTAATACTACTGCTGTTGCTGCTACTACTGTTGTTACGAGTATTACTGCTACTACTTCTACTACTATAATGCAATTATCACTACTACTTCTACTACTATTACTTCTTCTACTACACCTAGTGCTACTACAACTTCCACTTCTTCCACTACTATTACTACTACAATAACAACTACTACATCTACTACTACTACTATTGCAAATATGGCTCCTATTGATACTTCTGCTACCACAACTTCGATGAGTACAGCTGCTGCTATTGCTACTGATCCTACTACTACATCTACTACTATTGCTACTGTTGCTACAACAAATACTGCTGTTGCTACAACTACAACAATTACTTTTGCTGCTACTTCTACTACTACTACTACTACTACTACTATTACAAATATGGCTAGTACTAGTGCTATTAATACAACAATAAATACTACTGCTACCACTTCCACTGCTACTACTACTACCTCTCCTATAACAATAATAACTACTACTACTACTACTACTTCTACAATAACAACTACTGCTACAACTGCTAATGCTACAACTACTGCTAATGCTACTACTACTGTTGTTGCTGCTACTACTACTACTGCTGCTACTACTACGGATGCTACTACTCCCACTACTACTACTTATCCTACTACGATTACTACTACTACTATTGCTACTCCAACTAATACAACTGCTGCTACTAGTATTACTACTGTTGTTATTACTATGACTACTACAACTACTAGTATTGCTACTGTTGCTACCACTGCTACTACTACTACTATTGCTACTACGGCCGCAATTGCCACTTCTGCTACCACAACTCAGACTACTACAACTACTGCTATTGCTACTAAAATTACTACTACTACTATAACTACATCTACTTCTACAGCTACTTATTCTATTATTGCTTTTGTTTTTTTTTTATTTTTTTTTTTTTTTTTTTTGTTTTTTTTTTTTTTTTTTTTTTTTTTTTTTTTTTTTTTTTTTTTTTTTTTTTTTTTTTTTTTTTTTTTTTTTTTTTTTTTTTTTTTTTTTTTTCTTTTTTTTCCCTGCTACTGCTACTATTGCTACAACAACTACTACTATTACGACTACTACTGTGTTGCTACTATTGCTACTACTACTACTATAGCTGCTACTACTACTACTATTACTACTAGTACTGCAACTACTACTATAGTTATTAGTACTACTACTGTCGCTACTACTGCTGCATTAAGTACTTCTGCTACTACTATTATAGTTACTGCTACTACTCCTGCCCCTACTACAACAACTAATACTACCACTACTTCTATTACTACTGCTACTACTTCTACTGCTACTACTACTATTACTACTAGTACTAGTACTAGTACTACTACTTCTACTATAACTACTACTACTATGGCAACTACTACATCTTCTACTACTATTTCTACCCCTAATGCTACTACTGCTACTACTACAGCTGCTACAGCTACTAGTACTACGACTAGAACTATTACTACTACTATGATGACAAGTACTACATCTACTACTACTTTTGCTACTGCTAATACGACCACTGCTACTTTAGCTATGACCGCTACTATTACTCCCACTGCTACTAGGGCTACTACAGTTACTACTACTACTACTACTACTACTCCTCTAGTCCTCCTCTAGCTACTATAGCAATAGATGTAACTGCTACTACTACAACTACAAATATTACTGCCACTAGTGCGACTATTCTTACTACGGCTACTAATACTACTACTCCAACTACTGTTGGTACTAATACTACTACTAATGCTGCTGCTACTATTGATATAACTACAGCTACTGGTATTGCGACTGCAATTACTACACCTACTACTACTAGTGTTGCCGCTACTACTACTACTACTACTAATACTACTACTGCTACTGCTTCCACTACTTGGACTGCTACTACTACTACTATTGCTACTACAATTACCGCTACTACTACTACTACTACTGCTACTACTACTATTTCTTCTACTAGTATTACAACTGCTACTACAACTGTTACTATGACTTTTGCTGTTCCAACTAATACTAGTGCTGCAATTGCTTCTACTCCTACTAATAGTTTTGCTAGTACTACTATGACTACTACTATGGGTACTACAATGACTACTACTTTTTCTACTACTATTACTACTACTAATACTACTACTGCTCCTACTACTAATACTACTACTACTACTACTGCTACTACAGCTTCTACTTCTACTACTACAGCTACAGCTGCTATTGCTACTACTACTACTACTACATTAACTACTGCTACTATTGCTATAGCTACTATGCCTACTGCTACTACCACTACTACTACTGCTACTATGGCTACTACTTCTACTACTATTACAATTACTACTATTGCTGCTACTGCTACTACTATGACTAAAACAACAACTACTACTATTACCACTACTGATACAACTAGTACTACTACGACAACAAATACTACTACTACAACTACAACTATTGCTACTACTTCTCCTACAACAATGATAACTACTAGTACTACAACTTCTCCTATAACAACAACTACTACTACAACTACTACTTCTGCTAGTATTGCTGCTACTACTACCATGACTGCTACTATAATTACTACTACTGCTGCTGCTACTACTACTACTACAACAATTGTGACTACTAATATAGCTACTACTACTTCTATTGCTACGACTACTACTACTACTTCTACTACTACTACATCTACTGCTGCTGCTACAACTATTGCAGCTACTACTACTATTACTATGACTACTACTACTACTACCGCCTCTACAACAACTACTACTACTGCTACTACTGCTATTGCTACTACTGCTACTGTTGCTACTGCTACTACTACTACTACAACAATTGCGACTACTAATATAGCTACTACTACTTCTATTGCTACGACTACGACTACTACTTCTAGTACTACTACATCTACTGCTGCTGCTACAACTATTGCAGCTACTACTACTACTACTACCGCCTCTACAACAACTACTGCTACTGCTACTACTGCTATTGCTACTACTGCTACTGTTGCTACTGCTACTACTACTACAATTACTACTACAACTACTATTGCTATTTCTGCGGTGGCTGCAACTGTATCTACTAACACTACAACTACTAATTCTGCTACTACTAAGACAACCCCTACTACTATTGCTACTGCTTCCACTACTACAACTACTGCTGCTGCTGCTGCTGCTACTACTACTACTAATGCTGAAACTGCTACTAATACTACTACTACTCCTACTACTACTGCTAGTACTACAACTACTCTGTCTGCTTCTACTACTACTACCTCTCCTATTACTACTACTACTGCTATAACTACTATTACGACTATTGCTGCTATTGCTGCTCCTGCTACTACTATTACTACTACAACTACCACTAAGGCGTCCACTGCTACTGCTACTACTACTACTATTTTTTCTACTACTCTTACTACTAGTACTACTACTATAACTACTACTACCACTACTCCTACTACTACTCCTACTATAATTACAGCCATTACTTTTACTACTACTGCTGCTGCTACTACTACTTCTCCTATTACAACCACTACTATCGCTGCCACTCTAATTACTACTACTATTACTCCGACTACACCTTCTACTACTACTACTACTTCTATTACTTCTAGTAGTACAACTATTGCAACTTCTACTACTACTACTTCTGCAACTACCACTACTGCTACTACTAGAACTACTACTACTACTACTACTACAAGTTCTACTACTACTACTACTGCTGTTGCAGCTGATGCTACTATTGCTACTATGGGTACTACTCCTACTACTGCTGCTTCTACTAAAGCTTCTACTACTACCACTACTATTTAAACTACTACTATAACTAATGCTACTGCTACTACTACTACTACTAATGCTACTACTACTTTTGCTACTACTACTACTTCTCCTAGAACTACTACTACTACTACTACTCCTTCTACTACTGCTGCTGCTATTACCCCTAGTACTAATGCTACTGTTGCTGAGATTACTACTACTTCTCCCGCTACTACTACAACTAATACTATGATAGCTACTACTACAACTACTTCTGCTACAACGATAACTACTGCTACCCCAAGTACTAAAACTACTACAACTACTGTTGCTACTACTATCGCTACTACTGCTACTACTGCTATTATCTTAACTACAACTACTACTACTACAACTTCTACTTCTGCTACTACTACTACTACTTGCACAACTAATGCTACTGCTGCTACCGCTATTATTACTCGTACTTCTCCTACTACTACGACTACTGCTACTACTACAATTGCTACTGCTACTATAGCTACTACTACTACTTCGAATGCTACTATTCCTACTACTACTGCTACTACTACAATTGCTACTACTGCTCTACTACTACGGATACTACTACTACTATTTCTACTACTACAATTACAACTACTACTACTATTGCTACTACTATTGCTACTTCTACTACTACCACTAGTACTACTACTACTAGTTCTAATGCTACTACTCTTGCTAGTACTATAGTTACTACTGCTCTGACTACTACTGCTACTAGTATTACTACTACTACTACTACTATTGCTACTACTGCTACTGCTACTACTGGTACTCCTACTCCAACTAGTACTACTACTACTACTGCTGCTGTTGTTGTTATTGCTACTACTACTTCTACTACTGATGTTGTTCTTATTTTTGTTGCTACTAATACTACTACTATTTCTCCTACTACTACTACTAATGCTACTGCTACAACTTCTACTATGTTGCTACTCCTTTGACTGCTACTACTACTACTATTGATACTGCTACTACTGCTGCTACTGCCACCACTACTAATACTATTACTACCTCTAATGCCACTACTGCAAATATTGCTTCTGCTACTACTACTATAACTACTACTGCTTCTACTAATGCAACTATTGCTACTGTAACTACTATTACTACTAGTACAACTACTTTTACAATAACTTCTACTACTAGTACTACTACTATAACTATTACTGCTACTACTATGACCTTTACTACTACTAGTTCTGCTGCAAATACTAATACTACTACAATGACCTTTACTACTACTGTTGCTGCTATTGCTGCTAATAGAATGACTCCTACTACTTCTCCTACTGCTGCTACTACTGCAACTCTTGTTATTGCTAGTACTACTACAATTAGTTCTAATACTACTACTACTACTACTCCTACTACTTCTCCTAATTTTACTAATGCTAATACTACTACTATTGCTACTACTGCTACTACTACTCCTACTACTACTGCTACTAGTTCTACTGCTACTACTCTTGCTACTACTACTGTTACTACTGCTTCAGCTACTTTTGCTACTAGTGCTACTATAACTCCTACTACTGCTACTACTACTGGTACTACTACTGCTACTAGTACTACTACTGCTACTACTACTACTACTACTATGACTACTACGGCTACTAATACTACTACTACTACTCCTACTACCACTACTACTACTACAGATGTTGTTGTTCCCACAACTATTACTACTACTAATGTTGTTGTTGATTTTGTTGCTACTAATACTACTACTATTTCTCCTACTACTACTATGATTGCTACTTGTACTACTGCTACTATAATGCTACTCCTTCGACTACTACTACTAATATTGCTGCCTATGCTACTACTACTGCTAATGCCACTACCACAAATACTATTACTACTACTATTGCCACTACTACAAATATTGCTTCTGCTACTACTACTATTAGTACTACTGCTTGTACTAATGCTTCTATTGCTATTGCTAATACTATGACTTTTATTACTACTACAACAACTACTACTACAGCTACTAATACTACTATGACAACTCCTACTACCACTGCTACTACTACTACTACTAATGCGACTATTGATGTTGTTGCTACTAATACTACTACTATTTCTCATACTACTACTACTAATGCTACTGCTACTATTTCTATTACACTTCTACTCCTTCAACAGCTACTACTGCTGCTGCTGATACTGCTAATACTATTACTACTACTACTACCACTACTATAAATATTGCTTCTGCCATGTGTAATATTACTACTACAGCTTCTACTAATGCTTCTATGGCTTCTATTACTACTCCTGCTACTACTAGTAGTAATACTATTACTACTACCACTATTGCTACAACTACTACTACAGTTGCTACTTCTACTGCTACTACTGCTACAACTTTTACTCCTACTACCACTACTACTGTTACTACTAGTACTAACAATACTACTACTTCTACTACTACCACTGCCACTACTACTACTACTACGACTACTACCACTACAACTACTTCTACTACTACTGTTGCCACAACTATTACTCCTACTACTACTACTACTGCTACTACTACTACTGCTGCTGCTTCTTCTACTACTATTACTCCCACTATAACCTATACTACTATGATTACTACTGCTATGACTACTACTGCTACTACTAATTCTACTATAATTACTACTATAACTACTACCATTACTAGCACAAATGTTGCTACTACTGCAACTATGATTACTACTACTACTACTGCCGCTGCAACTGCTACTACTGCTACTACTACCATAACTACTACTACTACTACTGCGATGCTGCCAATGCTGCTACTAATACTACACCTACTGCTATTACTGTTACTACTCCTACAACTTGTTCTACTGCTACTACTAATGGTACTATTACCAATACTACTAGTAGTACTATGACTACTGCTACTACTACTGGTGCTACTACTACTGATACTACTACTACAACTAATACTACAACTACTACTTCATCTCAGAGAACTACTACAACAATAACAGCTTAATTCTACCACTCGTACCCTACTACTACTACTATAACAACTCCTGTTGTTGCTACCGCTACTGCTACTTCAACTACTACTGCTATTATTGCTACTACTACTACTACTATTATAACTAGTGCTCCTGGCCCTGCTACCACTTCTAATATTGCTATTACTACTACTAGTCCTGCTACTACTTCTTCTAATACTATTACAACTACTACTCCTATAGCTACTACTGTTACTATTACTAGTACTACTACTATTTCAACTACTACTACTTTTATTAATACTGTACTACGTCTGCTGCTGCTGCTACAACTACTACTTCTTCTCCTACTTCTACAACTACTGCTACCATTACAACAACTACTACTACTGCTACTACCACTGCTATAATTATAACAAAGAAAACTACTATTTCCACTACTACTAATGCTACAACTACTGCTCCTAATACAACTACAACTAATACTACGAAAACTACTATTGCTGCTACTAGTACTACCACTACTGCCCCTAATACGCTAACTTTTGCTACTATTTTCTCAACTCCTATGCCTACTATTACAACAACTACTCCTACTACTACTGCTACAACTATTATTATTTTCACTAATGATACTCCTACTACTACTGTTGCTATTATTATCATAGTAGTAGTAGTATTATTAGTAGAAGTTGTAGTAGTAGTGCTAGTACTATAGTAGAAGTAGCAGTAGTAATAGTAGTAATAGTAGTAGTTGGAATAGTATTTATAGTAATAATGGTAGTTGTTGTTGTATTTATAGTAGCAACCATGGTAATAGTAGTACTAATCGTAGTAGTAGCAGTAGTACTAGTAAAAGAGGTAGGAGTAGTAGTAGTAGTAGGAACAGTTATAGCAGTAGTTGTAGCAGCAGCAGTAGTTATAGTAGTAGTAATAGTGATAGTACTAGTAGTTGTAGGAGTAGGAGTTTGAGTAGGAGTAGTCATACTAGTAGTAATAGTAGTGGTAATTGTTATAGTAGCAACAGTAGTAGTAGAAGTAGTAGCTGCAATAGTAGGATTAGTTGCAAAAGTAGTATTAGGCATAGAAGTAGGAGTAGGAGTTGGAGTAGGAGGAGTAGTAGTAGTAGTAGTAGTGGCAGCAGTAGAAGTAGTAGCAGTGGTAGTAGCAACAGTAGTAGTAGCAGAAGTTATAGAAGTAGTAGTAGCAGTAGGAGTAGTAGTAGAAGTTGCAGTAGCAGTTGTAGTTGTAGTAGAAAGAGTAGTAGTAGTAGCAGTAGTAATAGTAGTAGTAGCGGTAGTAGTACTAGCAATAGTAGTAGTTGCAGGAGTATGAGGCGCAGTCAGGGTAGTAGGAGCAGTAGTTGTAGAAGTCAAAGTAATAGTTGTAAAAGTAGCAGCAGCAGCAGCAGCTGCAACAGTAGTAGTAGTAGTAGTAGCAGTAGTAGTAGTAGCAGTAGTAGTTGTTGTTGTTATTATTGTTCTTGTTGTTGTTGAAGTGGGAGTTGAAGTAGTAGAAGAAGTAGTAAGAGTAGTAATATGTGTAGGAGTTGGTGTGGTAGTGGCAATAGTAGTAGTTGCAGTAGTTGTAGTAGTAGTTATTGTAGTAGTTATTGTAGTAGTAGTAGCAGTAGTAGTACTAGTTGCAGTAGTAGAAGTAATAGTGATAGTTCTAGTAGTGGTTATAGTTATAGAAGTAGTAGCAGGAGTAGTTGTAGGAGTTGGAGTTGTAGTAGTAGTGGTGGTGGAAGTAGTAGTAGTAGTAGTAGTAGTAGTAGTAGTAGTAGTAGTAGTAGTAGTAGTAGTAGTAGTAGTAGTAGTAGTAGTATTAGTAATAGTCAAAGGAGCTGTAGTAGTACTAGTTGCAGAAGTAGTAGGAGGAGGAATAGTAGTAGTAGCAGCTGTAGTAGCAGTAGTTGCAATAATAGTAGCTGTAGTAGTAGTAGTAGTAGCAGTAGTAGTTGTAGTAGTCGTAGCAATTTTAGTAGTAGTAATATTTGCAGTAGTAGCAGTAGCAGTTATTTTAGTAGTAGCAGTAGCAACAATATCAGTTGAAATAGCAGTAGTTGAAGTAGCGGCAGTAGTAGTAGTAGTTGTTGTTGTTGTAGTAGTTGCAGCAGCTGTAGTAGTGGTTGTAGCATTAGGAGTAGTAGTAGCAGTAGCCGTAATAGTAGCAGTAGTAATATTAGCAGTCGTAGTAGCAATACAAGTAGTTGTTTGAGAGTAGTAGTAGTAGCAATAGCTGTAGTAGCAGTAGTAGTAGTAGTAGTCACAGTAGTAGCAGTAGTAGTAGCAGTAGCAGTAGTGGAAGTAGTAGTAATAGTAATAGTAGTAGTAGCAATAGTAGTAGTTGTACCAGTAGTAGTAGTAGCGGGAGTCATAGTAGTAGGAGAGGTAGTAGTACTCGTTATTGTTGGAAATGTAGTAGTAGTAGTTGTTGTTGAAGTAGTTGTAGGTGTAGTAGTAGTAGCAGTCATAGTTGTCGTGGTAATAGTTGTAGTGCCAGTGGTAGTTACAGCCCAAGCAGTAGAAGCAGGTGTAATAGTAGTTGTAGAAGCAGTAACGATATAGTTGTAGTAGTAGAAGTATTAGGAGATATAGTAGCAGTACTAGTAGAAGAAGTAGCAACAGTTGCAATGGTAGAAGTAGTAGCAGTGGAAGTAATAGTAGTAGTAGTTATTGTTGTTGTAGTATTAGTAGTAGTAGTAGAAGTTGTACTAGTCGTAGTATTAATAGCCACATAGTAGTAGCAGTCATAGCATTAGTAGTAGTAGTAGCAACAGCAGCAATAGTTGTAGTTGTTGTTGTTGTTGTTGTTGTAGTAGTAGTAGTAGTAGTAGTAGCATAAATAATAGTAATAGAAGTAGTAGCAACAACTGTAATAGTAATAGTAGCAGTAGCAGTAGCAGTGGTGGCAGTAGTTGTAGTCATAGTAGTAGCAGTCATAGCAATTGTAGTAGTAGCAGTTTTGTAGCAGCAATATTAGTGGCGGTAGTAGTATTCTTGGCAGTAGCTGTAGTAGTAGTAGCAGTAGTAGTAGCAGTAGCAGTAGTAGTAGCAGCAATAATCATAGCAATAGTAGTAGTAGTAGTAGTAGTAGCAGTAGTAGTCGTAGTAGTAGTAGTAGTAGTAGTAGCAGTAGTAGCAAAAGTAGTAGTAGTAGCAGCAATAACAGTAGTAGTGGTGGTGGCAGTTGTAGTAGAAGTAGTAGCAGTTGTACTAGTAGAAGTTGTAGTAAATGTAGTAGCAGTAGTAGTAGTAGATGCTGCAGCATAGGAGCAATAGTAGTAATAGTAGTAGAGGAAGCAGTGGTAGTCGTAGTAATTGTAGTAGTAGTATTTGCAACAGGAGTTGCAGCAGCAGCATTAGTGATGGTAGTAGTATTACCGACAGCAGCAGTAGTAGTAGCAGTAGTGGTAGTAGTAGCAGGAGTCGGAGTAGCAGTGGTAGTAGTAACAATAATAGTTGTAGTTTTAATAAAAGCAGTAGTGGTTGTGTCTATCAAAACAACAGCAATATTAGTAGTAGCAGTAGCAGCAGCAGTAGTATTAGTAGTACCAGCAGTGGCAACTAGAGTAGTAGTTGTAATAATAGTAGTAATAGTAGTCATACCAGCAGCAGTAGATGCAGTTGTAGTAGTAGTAGTGGTCCTAGTAGCATTAGTAACAGCAGCAGCAGCAACAGTAGTACTAGTCTAGCTAGCAGTAATAGCAGCAATAACAATAGTAATAGTAGTAGAAGTACTACTACTAGTAGTAGCAGCAGCAGTAGAAGGAGAAGTTGTAGTAGTAGCAACTAATGCAGTAGTAGTTGTAGTAGTAGCAGCAACAAATGCAGTTGTTGTTGTGGCAGCAGTAGTAGTAGTATTAGTTGTCGTCGTAGTAGTATTAGTAGTAGTAGTGGTAGTAGTATTAGTAGTAGTAGCAGCAGTAGTAGTAGTTGTTGGTGAAGTAGTAGTAGTATTAACAATAGTAGCAACAGTAGAAGTAGTTATAGTAGCAGGAATAATAGTAGCAGTAGTTGTAGTAGTAGTTGTGGTAGCAGCAGTAGTAGTAGTTGTAGAAATAGTAGTAATTTTAGAAAATAGTAGTAGTACTAAAAGCAACAACAGTAATAGTAGCATTATTAGTAGTAGCAATAGTAGTAATAGTAAGATAAATAGTGGGAATAGTAGTAGTAGTACTAGCAGTAGCAACCGTAGTAGTAGTAGTAGTAGCAGTAGAAGTAGTATTAGTAGTACTAGGAGTAATAATAGTAGTAGTAGCAATAGTAGTAGTAGTAGTGGTAATAGCAGTAGTAAGAGCAGCTAGCAATAGTAGTAGTAGAGTTATAGCTATTGTAGTAGTAGTAGTTGTTGTAGTCGGAGCAATAGTAGTTATAGTGGTAGTAGTAGTTGTTGTTGTTGCAGTGGTAGTAGTAATAGTCATTATAGTAGTAGTAGCGAAGTAGTAGTTGTATTTGTAATAGTAGTAGGTATTGTTGTAGTTGAAGAATTAGGAGTAGTAGTAGTAGTATTAGTCATTGTAGTAGTAGTAGCAATGGCAGTTTTAGTAGTAGTTGTAGCAATAGTAGTAGTAGTTGTTGTAGTTGTAGTAGACATAGTAGTAGTAGGAGAAGTAGTAGTTGCGGTAGTAGTAGTAGAAAGAGTACTCAGAGTAGTAGTAGTAGTAATACCAGTAGTAGTAGCAGTAGCAGAAGTAGTAGTAGTAGTAGTAACAGTAGTAGTTATAGTTGTAGTAGTGGTAGTACAAGTGGTAGTAGTAGTAGTAGTAGTAGTAGTAGTAGTAGTAGTAGTAGTAGCAGCCGTCGTAGTGGTAGAAGTAGTAGTAGCAGTAGTAGTATTATCTGTAGTTGTAGCAAAAGTAGTAATAGCAACAGTAGTTGGCACAATATTAGTAGTGGAAGTATAAGCAATAGCTGGAGTAGTACTAGTAGCTATAGTAGAAGCATTGGAAGTTGTTGTAGCACTAGTAGATGTAGGAGTGGTAGTAATTATAAGAGCAGTAGTAGCAGTAGTAGGAGTAGCAAACATAGCAGTAGAAGTATAAGTAGTTGTAGTAGCAATAGTAGTAGGAGTATCAGTTGTAACAGTAGTGGTCGTAGTAGTAGTAGTAGTTGGGTAGTAGTAGTTGTAGCAGTAGCGGTAGTAGCAATAATTGTAGCAACAGCAGTAGCAGTAGTAGTAGTTGTTGTGGTAGTATTAGTAGTGGTAGTAGTAGTAGCAGTCATTATAGGAGTAGTAGCAGTATAAGTAGAAGTAGCAATTATAGTTGTAGTAGTAGAAGTGGAAGCAGTAGCAGTAGTTGTAGTAGTAGTAGCACGAGTAGTAGTTGTAATAGTCAACATAAGAGTAGAGGAAATAGCAACAGTAGTTATATTAGTAGGAGTTGTACCAGTAGTAGTAGCAGTAGCTGTAGTTGTAGTAGTAGTAGGATGAGTAGTAGTAGTCCTTGAAGTAGCAATAGTTATAGTAGAAGTGGTAATAGGAGGAGAAGTGGTAGTAACAGTAGTAGCTATAGAATTAGTAGGTGTA
Organism: Trichopus zeylanicus subsp. travancoricus; assembly: GCA_005019695.1. Classification (NCBI taxonomy): domain Eukaryota; kingdom Viridiplantae; phylum Streptophyta; class Magnoliopsida; order Dioscoreales; family Dioscoreaceae; genus Trichopus; species Trichopus zeylanicus. Next base: position 1,971 of record RXID01015800.1, on the reverse strand, counting down.
GTAGTAGTAGCAGTAGGGGTCATAGTAGTGGCAGTAGTAGTAGTAATAGTAATAATAGTAGTAGTAGTAGTAATAGTAGTAGTATTAGTAGAAGTAGTAGTAGTAGTTGTTGTAGTAGCAGTAGTAGCATTAGTAGCAGACGTAGTAGTAGTTGTTGTTGTTGTTGTAGCAGCAGTCGTAGTATTAGCAGTAGTAGTGGTAGCAACCATAGTAGTAGTAGAAGTAGTAGTAGTAGTTGTTGTTGTATCAGTAGTAGTAGCAGAAGTAGTGATAGCAAATGTAGTAGGCGCAGTATTAGTAATAGTAGAAGTTGCAGCAGGAGTTGTACTAGTAGTAGTAGTAGTAGTAGAAGTAGTAGAAGCAGTTGTGGCACTAGTAGAAGTAGGAGGGGTAGTAATAGTAGGAGCAGTGGCATCCGAATTAGGAGTAGCAGTAGCAATGGTAGAAGTATAGGTATTTGTAGTAGTAGTTGTAGGAGTATCAGTTGCAGCAGTAGTGGTTGTAGTAGTAGTATTAGTATTAGTTGGAGTAGTAGTAGTAGCGGTAGTAATAGTAGTGGCAGTAGCAGTGGTAGTAGTAGTGGTTGTAGTAGTAGAAGTAGTAGTTGTAGCGAAAGCAATAATAGTGGCAGCTGTAGTAGTAGTAGTGGTAGTAGTAGCAGCAGTTTCAATAGCAGCAACAATAGTAGTTGTAGTAGTAGCAATAGTAGTAGCTGTGGTAGTAGTAGGAGAAGTAGTAGTAGAAGCAGTAGTAGTAGTTGTAGTTGTTATAGAAATAGCAACTGTAGCACAAGTTGTAGTAGTAGTTGTAGTTGTTGTAGTTACAGTAGTAGTGGTAGCAATAGTAGCGGTACAAGTAGTTGTAGAAGTACTAGTTGTAATAGTTGTTGCAGTCATAGGATCGATAGTAGTAGTAGAAGTCATAGCGGAAGTCATAGTTATATCATTAGTTGTAGAAGTAGTAGTAAGAACATCAATAGTAGCCACTATAGGAGTAGTAGTAGCTGTAGCAGCAGCAGCAGTAGTAGTAGTTGTAGTAGTAGCAGCAGTAGCAGTTGTTGTAATAGTAGGAGTAACAACACCAGTAGTAGTAGTAGAAGTGGTAGTAGTAGCTATAGTTGTAGCACGAGCTGTAGTAGTTATACTAGTAGTAGTCATAGTAATAGGTGTTGTAGTAGTTATTATTGTAGTAGTAGTAGCATTTGGAGCTCTAGTATCAATAGTAGTAGTTATTGGAGCGATATTAGTAGAACATGTCACAGCAGCAGTCATAGAAGTAGCAGAAGGTGCAGTTTCAGTAGTAGTAGGAGTGGTAGCAGTGGTAGTAGGAGCAACATTTGCAGTAGTAGTAGTTGAAGTAGTAGTGGCAGTAGCAGCAGTACTTGTAGTAGTAGTTGTCGTAGCTATAGTGGGAATAGTAGCAGCAGTTGCAGCAGTAGGAGGAGTAGTAGTAGTCCTAGTAGTAGTAGTTGTATTAGTACTAGGAGCAGTGGTAGTAGTATTAGTAGTAGTAGTATTAGTGGTACCAAAAGTAGCAGTAGTAGCAGTTGTAGTAGTAGTTGTTATTGTAGTAGTAGTAGTAGTAGTAGCAGCAGCAGCAGCAGCAATAGTAGTAGTAGTAGTAGTAGTAGTAGTTGCAGTATAGTAGCAGTAGTCATAACAGTAGGAGTAGCAGCAGTAGCAGTAGCCGCAGTAGTATTAATAGTAGCACCAATAGCAGTTGTAGTAGTAGTAATAGTAGCAGCAGCAGTAGTACAAATGGTAGTTGTTGTCATTGTTATAGTAGTAATAGTAACAATAGTAGCAATAGTAGTTGTAGTAGCGATAATCATAGTAGTAGCAATAGTGACATTCATAGTAGTTGTAGTTGTAGTTGTAGTTTTAGTAGTAGTAGAAGTAGTAGTAGTCTTAGCAATAGTTGCTAAAGTAGTAGTAGTAGTAGTCATGGCAGCCGTAGTAGCTATAGCAGAAG
>RXID01015799.1:0-43658 GCA_005019695.1 Trichopus zeylanicus subsp. travancoricus | reverse complement strand
TTCTACTATTACTACTACTACTTCTACTACTACTACAACTACTACAAGAACTACCAGTAGTACTACTTCTACCACTACAACTATTACTAATGTTGTTGTAGCAATTACTACTACTACTAGCAACTGCTACCGCTACTGCTTCCACAACTGCTACCACTACTACTACTTCTAGTACTACTTCAATAACTGCTATTATTGCTACTGCTTCTAGTACTACTACCCCTACTGTTGCTACTTCTACTACTACTACTATAATTACTATTTGTACCACTACTACTGCTGCAACTACTATGTCTACTACGACTACTTCTCACACCGCTACTACTGCTTCACTATTGCTATTGCTGCTACTACTACTACAGTTATTACAATTGTTATTATTACTACTACTTCTATTACTATCGCAACTACTACAACCACTACTATTACTAGTGCAACTACTACCACTACTAGTAGTACTACTATGACAACAACTACTGCTGCTGCATCTACTGCTATCACTACCACTACTATGACTACTACTACTACTACTATTGCTCCTACTTCTACTACTACAACTATACTACTACTACTACTACTACTACTACTACTACTACAATGGTGACTACTACTACTACCACTATTGCTACTACTATTATTGCTACTTCAACAAATCCTATTGCTACGGCTACCACTCCCGCTGCTACTATTCTCCTACTACTACAACTACTACTACTTCTACTACTACTACTGCTACTCCTACTACTGCTGCTGCTACTACTACTACTCCTACTACTACTCCTACTACTACTCCTACTACTACTACCACTGGAACTCCTTCTAATACTACTACTCCTCCTACTACTCCCACTACTACTCCTAATGCTACTATTGCTACTCCTATTCCTACTACTACTGCACCACTTACTACTACCACTACGACTCCTACTACTACCTCTACTATTACAATGACTACTACTTCAACTACTAATACTACTACAACAACAACTACTACTACTACAATGACTGCTACTAATATAGCGACAACAACAACTACTTCTATTACTACAACTACAATTGCAACTAGTACTACAACTACTAAAACTACTACAAACACTACTACTTCTACAACTGCCACCTTTACTACTACTGTTGCTACTTCTACTACTACTACTATAGCCATTGCTTCTACCACTATTACTACACTTGCTTCCACTTCTGCTACTACTGCTACTAATTACTACTACAACTACTACTTCCGCTACTACTAGTACTACTACCACTACTTCTTCTACTACTAGTACGACTCCTACTTTTACAATTACTACTACAACTGCTTCTACTAACACAACTACTACTTTTGCTACTTCTATTGCTGCTACATATACTGCTACCAATGTTAGTACTACTACTATTGCTGCTGCTACTACTACTACTCCTGCGACTACTACTACAATAAGAATAACTACTACTACTATAATAACTACTACCACTGCTACTATGTTACTGCTACTCCTACTACTGTAGCTACTAGTACAGATGCTACTGTAGCTACTACTCCTACTACTACTACTACTACTATTTCTACTACACCATTTACTACTACTACTAACATTACTATTTTGAAAACTACTATTACTACAATAACAACAACAACAACTACTACTACTACTACAACTTCTAGTTTCACTTTTGCAGCTACTGCTACTACTACAACTGCTACTTTGATTTGTAGTACTACTAGTACTATTAATATTATTACTACTACTACTACTACTATTACCACTAATATGACTAGTACATCTAGTACTTCTAGTAATACTACTACTACTACTACTACTACTACTCTTAGTATGACTGATTTTACTACTATTATTAGTACTCATAATACTCCTATTACAATAACTACTATTGCTACTACTGCTACTACAACTCCTACTACTACTACTATTACTACTACTACTGCTAGTACTACTACAGCTACTAGTACTACTACCACCACTACTAATATTACCACTACTACTACTGCTATCACAACAACTACTATTACAATGAATACTACTATTGCTATTACATACTACTACTACTACTCATACTACAACTACTACAGTTACTATTGCTACTACTATTACCATAACTAATACTACTCCTCCTCCTACTACTACTACTATTACTATTACAACTACTACAACTACTACTATTACTACTACTACTACTAATACTACTATGACTATACTACTAGTACTTCTGCTACTACTACAACTACTGCTGTACTACTACTACTACTAAAACTATGACTACTATTGCTACTACTCCTACAACTACTTCTGCTCCTACTATTACTTCCACTACTACTACTACTACTATTATGTGAGTACTAGTGCTACATCTACTGCTATGACTATTTTTGTTACTACAATAACTACAACTACTACTAGAAGTTGTAGAAGTAGTAGTAGTGGTGGTGGTAGTAGTGGTAGTAATGGGAGTAGTAGTACTCATCGTAGAAGTAGAAGCAATAGTAGTTGTTGTCATAGTAGTAGTACTAGCAGTTATTGTAGCAGTAGTACTAGTACTAGTAAGAGAAGTATTTGGTGTTGTAGTAGTAGTCATAGTAGTAGTAGTAGTAGTAGTAGTAGAAGTATTAGTACTTGTATTAGTAGCAGCAATAGCAGTTGTAGTAGTTATAGTAGTAGTTGTTGTTGTTGTTGTTGTTGTTGTTGTTGTAGTACTAGTTGTACTTGGAGTTATAGTATGAGTAGTAGTAGGAGTTGTTGTTGGAGTAGTGGTAGCAGTATTAGTAGTTGTTGTTGTAGCAGTAGGAGTTTGAGTAGGTGTAGGAATAGTAGTAGTCGTAGAAGTAGTAGTAGTAGTAGGAGGAGGAGTAGTAGCGGTGGAAATAGTAGGAGTATGAGTTGGAAAAGTAGTAGAAAGAGTAGTAGTAGTAGTAGCAATAGGAATAGTAACAGTCACAGTAGTAGTAGTTATGGGAGTAGTAGTAGCAGCAGTAGTAGAAATATTAGTGGTAGTGGTAGTAATAGTAGCAGTAGCAGTAGTAGCAGTAGTAGTAGTACTTGTAGTAGTAGTTGTTGTTGCTATCGTTGTTGTGGTGGTAGTAGTAGTAGTAGCAGCAGTGGTAGTTGTAGTAGTTGTAGTCACGTTGGTTTAGGGGTAGGAGTAGTAGTAGTTGTAGTAGTAGTTATAGCGGTTATAGTAGTAATAGTAGGTGTAGTAGTAGCTGTAGCAATAGAAGTAGTAGCGGTAGTAGTAGTAATAGTAGAAGTTTTAGTAGTATTAGCAGTAGTAGTGGTAGTAGTACTAGAAGAAGTAATAGTAGAAGCAACAGTATCAATAGTAGTAGTAATAGTATTAGTAGTATAGGTGGTTGTAGTAGTAGCAGTAGTAGTTGTTGTTGTAATAGTAGTCGTAGTAATAGCAGCAGTAGTAGTATTGGTAGTAGTAGTAATAGGAGTAATAGTGGTAGTAGTATTGGTAGTAGCAGTAATAGGCGTAATAGTGGTAGTAGTAGTTGTATTAGTAGTATTACTGGTAGTAGTAGTAACAATAACAGGAGTAGTAGTTGAAATAGCACTGGTAGCATTAGTAGCATTAGTTGTTGTAGTAGTAGTGTTGAAGTATTAGTAGTAGTAGTAATATTAGTAGTAGTAGTAACAGTAACAACAGTAATAATAATGTTAGTCGTACTAGTGGTAGTAGTTGTAGTAGTAGTAGAAGAAGTAGTTGAAGTACTAGCATAAGCAGTAGCAGTAGTAGCAGTTGTAGTAGTAGCAAAAGAGGTAGGTATAGTAGTGGGAGAACTACGTATAGTAGTAGTAGTAGCGGTAGTAGCAATAGTAGCAGTAGATGTAGTATTAGTAGAAAAAGTAGTTGTAGTGGTAATAGTAGTAGTCGTAGAAGAAGTATTTGTAGCAATAGTAATAGTACTAGTTGTAATAGTAGCAGAAGTAGTCGCAGTAGTAGTAGCAGTTGTAGTAGTTGCAGTAGTAGTACTAGTAGAAGTAGAATGCGTAGTAGTATCATTAGCAGCAACAACAACAACTTCAACAGCAGTGGTAGTACTAGTTCTAGTAGTATTAGTAGTAGTAGTAGTAGTAGTAGTTATTGTAGTAGCAGTCGCATTAGTAGAAATAGTAGTAGTTGTAGTAGCCATATTAGTAGCTGCTGGAGCAACAACAGTAGTAGTAGTCATAGTAGCTGCAGTAGTAGTTGTTGTTGTAGTAGCAGTAATAGTAGTTGCATTAGGAGCAGTAGTAGTAGTAGCAGCAATAGTAATAGTCACATTAATAGAAACAACAACATCAGTAGAAGAAGTAGCAACAGTAGTAGTAGCTATAGCAGTATGAAATCGACCTTCCTAACGCCGGCGATGCTCGCCGAAGTGTTCGAGGTCGCGGAAGCTCTTTTTCAAGAAAGAAAGTAGCAACACGAAATAAGGAGAAGATATGGAGAAACTCTCGGATTCTTATTGCAACTTCTCTACGATTTTCTGTGTTTCGAAGATTTCTGCGATCTCTACGATCTCTACGATGATCATTTACAATGGAGGCGTGCCCCTTATATAGAGGGCAGGGTGATGTAAGCGCTCACATCAGCTGGTGGTATGAGCTAAGCGCTTACATCAGCATAATAGTTACCTATACTAGGGTAGGCCTATAGCCTTTACATAAGACTCCAAGGGAAGTCTTGTCCTAGGCATAGCCCTTTATATCCTAAGGCGTAGCCTTGACAAAAGACTCCAAAAGAGATCTTATCCTAAGGCATAGCCTTTTTATCCTAAGGCATAGCCTTTACAGAAGACTCCAAAAGACGTCGCTGTCATAGGCTGGTAGCTCGTCCTTTGGCTAGGCTCGTCCTCTTGCTAGGCTTTGACTTCTTATTTCGTAGCTCTAGCTGCTACTGTACTGTACAACAGGATTCTACTTTCCTGTATTAGCTACTATACTTCCCACCACGCTCCGCCTGCTACGGGACAATGGTAGGTATTGCCGGCGTCTGCTTGACGCGCGCTCTCTTGTTCATGAACCATTTGCGGATGTTGGCTTCAGAGATTGGTCCATGTAGTCTTAGCGCCCAAGTCAGGTCCTGTGTTTGCCTCTTTCTAGGGGGCCTGTCACTTTGACGGAAAAGGCTGTTGAGTATCCGCAGTTGCGTTGGTGTCGGTGCCCACCGTCGTCCGGCTGTGGGTTCTGTGTTGCATGCCTTGGCCATCTGTCTTGCATGGAGCCTGTCAGGTGCTCCCTTGTTTTCTTGATAAGCAGCTTGATTTCAGATTGCTGCTCCTTGTCATAGTCTGTACATGCTATGTCCTTGAGAATTCCGTTGGTGTGGTCGTAGAGTTCTTGTATGATGAATCCCGGGTACTCGGTACGCCTTGGTACTTGCTCACCCTGTGGGATGTAGTGAACCACACAGTTGTGCATGACGCTCTCTGCAGGGACTACCTCAGTATGGAAACTATAGAACAGTTTCCTTGTATCCCTGGATTCTCTTGGACTCCCATCTTCTGTGAGTGCTTCCTTTGGGCGGTACAGCCATTGTCCTATGAGGGACACCTGTCCTCCTTTGTCTTGGAAAATCCCCTTGATAATAATTACATAGGGATTTTCATATATCGATTCGGGCGCTAGTAGTACCTCATCATGAAGATGGTAGGTTTTTCCATCTAGGCTGAATGCGAGGTAGTGTAGTTTCTCCTCTGGGCCCCTTCCGGAGGTTAGAACCGCTTCTCCTACGGGCTTTGCTGGGTACTCCTCTTGTGCCAGGGGAGAAGTACTTGTTGTTGGGGTGATGGAACTTGGCCCGTTGTTATGCCTAGTGCACTCTTCCTTTTTCGGTTGGCATCCTTCTTCGAGTTCCTGGAGAACATATATGACTTCATTTTGTATGAGTGGGCGGAGGGAGTTGTGGAAGTTCTGAGGATCCTCCCCTTCTGAGATGCTGTATATTGCATCACTCTGGTCCTCTCCTTCCTGCACAGATATTAAGTCATAATTATCTGGAACATCTAGTTGCTCGAAGATGGCAACCAGTTTTATGTTCTTTCTGTCATTAGGGCATTCTCTGGCGAAATGCCCCATGTCTCCACAGAGGTAGCACTTGCAGCGTCTGTTGCGCACAAGGTGCTTCCTTCTCTCAATGCGCACGTGGGTGTCGTGCGGCTTTCCTTTGTATGTCTTCGCCTTTCTGACCCCGTACTTCTTTTCTGTGGTGTAGTAGCCTGGGATCGGGATCTTGCTGCAGAAGGAAAGATCCTTGAGAGATCTTTTGAATGCGGCGTCTTTGCATTCCTCCTCCAGGTATTTGTAGGCGAATAGTATCCTGGGTATCACCCCGATGTTTACTCCGGGATACCTCTGATCGAAGGCCGCCTTCATTCTTCGGCCAATGTCTCCCGGCATTTTTAACCAGAACTTCTTAGATAGCTCCGTCCCTATAAACAACCTTCCAATTTTGGTAGCTAACCTGAGGTAGTCATTCATGTATAAAAGGATATCTTTCATGTTTGTACATGAAAGTCTTTCCAAGTCCCGGTATGCCGTGTCTTGAGCCAAGGTTGAACCTTGGGCTGGATCCTCCAATGAGAAGACCCTTCTCATCTGGGAAAGGATGTTTTGAGTGCCATCCCTTCCTCCTCCGGCTGCAATAATGGCTTGGTATTCTTCGCCATATAGCATACGCCATTGCACCCATGCAAGCCTGGCTGTTTCCCCTAGGAGGTTTTCCATGTATTCAATCTTGTCGCGCGCATCAGTGAATCCTTGCGCGGCAACATGGTTCCTCGTGATGGTTTCCCATCTTGCAAATGTTTCCTCAAATAGCCCGAGCTGTTCGGGTATTATCAAGAGGGCTCCTTCGTTCTGCTGTGCGGACGGTAGGGTCCACCTTTCATTGTTGAAGCCTCTTTGGAAACTTCCTTGGTTTCGCTGCCCAGACTCCGTTGTTATTCTGGATATTGCTAGAGTCGTGTTGGCCGCTGGTGGGTAACCTGGGGGTCCTGGTTCCATTGAAGCATCTGTGGGGGGCATGTACGGCCCGCTCGGAGATGTTGCCGAGGTTAGTGTACTTGTGTACAACCTCTCAGATAGCCTTTGGGCTAGTTTCCGCAGGGCAGGGTACTCCATCTCCGGTACTTCCTCTTCAATGCCTGCTGCAATAACATTAGCATTATGAGGGGGACAAGTGTTACCTTCTTCCTTATGTTCTCAGAAGGTATGTTGGCTGGTTCCTCCTCATCAGGTTCTTTCTGTCATCTTCGTCTCCCCATCCAGTTGGTTCGGGGGGGCCATAGTAGAATGACTCCGGGGGAGTGTATTTGACATAGTAGTCGTACCTCCCACTAGGCTCCCCTAGTGTGTCCCAGACTTCATCTGGTTGTTGGGAAAGCACGTCCCTTCTGCCTTCAGGAGGATCTTCGTCCTCGTCGGGATATACATCCCACTTTGGGGCTCTGATTGGATATTCCATCTCTCCTTCTCCTTCAGGGAACCCCTCTTTACAGAGCTGATGAAAGTAACTTTCGTCGTCACTTTCCTCTTCATCTTCCTCCAGTAGGACGGCAATTATATGAGGAGTTCTAAGCTCCTCTTCATCATTGAATGCCTCCTCATCTCTTGGGAGGTAGCAGGATCTTCTTGGCATTTCTGCCGGCTTGTAGCTGCCGAACTGCAGTGAGATGCTCCCATCAAGGAGGCTCCTGCTCATGACCTCCTCAAGTTGAGTTGGTGCGGAGAGCTTCGTTGGCCGGACAGTCCAGCTGTGCCCTTGCAGTGCCTCTGCTGAGTACCTACGTCCTGGGAGGGCGTGTACTCTGTGGCTTGCTAGGTAGTCGATGACTCCTTGAATTTCGTAGGCAAAGCCTACGTTTGGGGTATTCGAGAGCCTTCCTACCATGCCTCTAGTGATTAATAAATTGGACTCACCACTTTGCCAGTTCTCGTATCCCTTCGTTAGGATAGAGACTTGTACGTGCTTGTAGAAGTCCTTGATAGTCATCATGACGTTTGGTATAACGTATACCAGTTGACTGCCTTTTGCTAGGTCCACCTCCATCGTGGCCAGTAGTGCTTTGTTTCCTTCCCACCAATTATCGCGGAAGACGACCAGAGCCATGGTACCAACCTCCTGTCGGTGTAGGATCTGGAGTCGAAGTTGCAGCACACCGAGGTGTATGTACTGCATCTCGCTTTGCCGTAGTTGATGGTAGCTTTCCTCCTGTATGAATGGGAGGTCTACCTGGTCACTGTCGACACAGAGGATTGCCTCCTCCGATCTATGTGTGTACACCCGATGGTGCACATCGTCCTTCCGGGAGTGGTACAGGACCTCCGCTGGAACTATGGCAGCTCTCTCCTGCATTGATAGCTTTAACTGTACCTGAGGATCGATCTACTGCTCTAGTGTGTCCTGCGTGGTGTTTCTCCCTATCAGGAGTCTACCCATTCTCCTAGTTGTTTGTTGAGCCGTATGAAGGTGCCTGTGGCTCCTCCGGTATCCCCGAATCTGATCTTCGCACATCGGAGATGATGCTGGGATAGGTAGCCCTTTGTAAACCAACTGGGTGTTGGTTCCTGGGGCCATCGCCTCCAAGCTTTTGCACTTCCTCAGCTAGTATCTGGTAAGGATCCCGAAAGACCCTTAGTTTGCCTCGTGCCTCCTGAGGCCTTCGCGTGCACCTCTCGTGCTGTTGGAGAAGCTTGTCAAACCGTTCAAGGCTGTCACCTGGTTCACTTTGCTGGGGTTGTTGCCTGAACGCTTCAAGTACGAGTCCTCGGGCCTCCTGTTTTGAAAGGGGCCTACTGTCTAGGACTGCAGTTGTTAAAGTCTTCAGAGAAATCTCGAGCCTCGAGATCTCTCGTGCGCAAGCTTGATGCAGTTCAAAGAGTTGTTTTAAATTCTTTAAGTTAACTCTTGATGCAATACAAGTTTTGTCGTAAATAACAGACAAATTGTGAGCTAGTTGGTTGGTGGAAACTTTTGTTACTAAAGCAAGGTCAAGATACTCAAGGCTAGAGGTTCGGGAACGTTCATACCCCTCCTGAATGGATTTTTCCCATGCTTCAGACATATGGGCTAAAAAGTTCACAGTTACTACAATTTCCCAAGGATAAATTCCAGTATTAGGTTAAACATGACAATTCCTTACTAGATTAAAGCAATGCTTCAGGATCATACAGGTGTGCCCTTGGACTTACTCACGGCCACTCGCCTTCACTGCCAAGTTAGGACCTGTCCTTTTTCCTTACACAGAGCTCTTCATCCAGTCAGTAAAAACCATGCCTAATTCTAATCCGCAAATTACCACAAAGGAAAAGATAGCACTTATGAATTCTTAACACAAAATCTGAACACAGTAGTGTAAATCAGGATTTGGGTAATTACGACCCTTACCTCGCACTCTTGGCACCTTGACCTCTTGGGGGTTCTACTCCGCCATATCTTTAGCTAGCTCTGATACCATGAAATCGACCTTCCTAACGCCGGCGATGCTCGTCGAAGTGTTCGAGGTCGCGGAAGCTCTTTTTCAAGAAAGAAAGTAGCAACAAGAAATAAGGAGAAGATATGGAGAAACTCTCGGATTCTTATTGCAACTTCTCTATGATTTTCTATGTTTCTAAAATTTCTGCGATCTCTACGATCTCTACGATGATCATTTACAATGGAGGCGTGCCCCTTATATAGAGGGCATGGTGATGTAAGCGCTCACATCAGCTGGTGGTATGAGCTAAGCGCTTACATCAGCATAATAGTTACCTATACTAGGGTAGGCCTATAGCCTTTACATACGACTCCAAGGGAAGTCTTGTCCTAGGCATAGCCCTCTTATCCTAAGGCGTAGCCTTTACAAAAGACTCCAAAAGAGATCTTATCCTAAGGCGTAGCCTTTTTATCCTAAGGCATAGCCTTTACAGAAGACTCCAAAAGACGTCGCTGTCATAGGCTGGTAGCTCGTCCTTTGGCTAGGCTCGTCCTCTTGCTAGGCTTTGACTTCTTATTTCGTAGCTCTAGCTGCTACTGTACTGTACAACAGGATTCTACTTTCCTGTATTAGCTACTATACTTCCAGTAGTAGTGGTTGTAGTACTAGTAGTAGTTCTAGTAGTAGTAGTAGTAGTAGTAGTAGTAGTAGCAATAGTAGTAGTAGTAGTAGCACTAGTAGTTGGAGTAGCAGAATTCGCAATGGTACTAGTTTCGGTAGTAGCACTAGTAGAATTTGTAGTAGTAGTAGTAGGAGTAGTAGAAGCCAAAGTAGCAATAGCAATACTTATACTAGTAGTAGCCGTAGGGATAATATTACTAGTAGCAGTAGCAGCAGCAGCAGCAGCAGTTGTAGTAGTAGTAGCAGTAGTAGTAAAAGCGATAGTAGGAGTAGTAGTAGTTGCAGCAACTGTAGCAGTTGAAGTAGTAGTCAAAGCAAACACATGGTAGTAGTACTTGTGGTAGGAGTAGTAGTAGTAGCAGTAGCAGTAGTAATAGCAGAAGATGTGGTAGTTGTACCAGCAGTAGTAGTAGTAGTAGTAGAAGTAGTAGTAGAAGTAGTAGTAGTAGTAGTTGTAGTAGTAGTAATAGTAGTAGTAGTAGTAGTAGTAACAGTAGTAGTAGTAGTAGAAGTAGTAGTCATAGTAGTATGAGTGGGAGTAATAGTAGTAGTAGTTGTTGTTGTAATAATAGTAGTAGTGGTAGTAGTAGTAGTAGTAGTACTAATAATAATAGTGGTAGTGGTGGTAGTAGTAGTACTACTAGTACTAATGGTAGTAGTTGTTGGAGTAGTAGTAGTACTAGCAGTAGTCATTGTAGTAGGAGTAGTAGTTGTAGTTGTAGTAGTACTTTTAGTAGTAGCGGTAGTAGTAGAAGTAGTAGTAGTAGTAGTAGTAGTCGAGTAGTAGTAGGAGTAGTAGTAGTTGCAGTTGTAGTAGTATTAATAGAAGCTTTAGTAGTTGTAGGAGTATGGTTAGTAGTAATAGTAGTAGTTGTGGAAGTAGTAGTAGCACAAGTAGAAGCAATTGTAGTAGTAGTGTAATAGTAGTCACACAGCTATAGTAGTAGTGGTAGTAGTAGTAGTAATAGCAGTAGTTGTAGTAGTATTAGTAGTAGTAGTTGTTGTTGTTGTTATCATAGAAGAAGTAGCAGTTGTAGTAGTAGTAGTAGTAGCTGTAGTTGCAGTTGTCGTGGTAATTGAATTAATAGTAGGAGTTGTTGTGGTTGTTGTTGTATTTGCTGTAGTAGTTTTAGTAGTCATATTAGTAGTAGTAGCACGAGTGGTAATAGTATTATTAGTAGCAGTAATAGTACATGTACTAGTAGTAGTAGCAGTAGTCAGTAGTAGTAGGTGTAGTTGTTGTAGTATTAGTGGTAGTGTTAGTAGTACTCGTAGTAGTAGTGGTAGTTGTAGTAGTTGTAGAGGCATTAGTACTCATCATAGTAGTAGTAGTAGTTGTAGTCGTAGTAGCAATAGTCGTATTAGTAGTAGATGTAGTACTAGCAGTATTAGTTGCAGAAGTAGTAGTAGTAGTAATAGTACAAGTAGTTGTAGTAGTAGTAATAGCAGCAGCAGCAATAGTAGTAGTAGTACTAGTAGTAGTATAAGTACTAGTGGTAGTAGTAGTAGTTGAAGTAGTAGTAGTCGGAGGAGTTGCAGCAATTGTAGCATCATTAGTAGTAGGAGTAGTAAGAGTAAAAGTTGTAGCAGTAGTAGTTGCCGCAGTTGTAATAGTAGTAGGAGTAGTAGTAGTATCTTGAAGAGTAGAAGTAGTAGTAGGTGTAGGAGTAGGACTAAGAGTAGTAGTAGTAGTAGTATTGGCAAGGGCTGGAGCAGGAGTAGTAGTAGTAGTTGTTGTTGTTGAAGTAGAAGTAGTATTAGTAGTAGTTATTATTGTTGTTGAAGTAGAAGTAGTATTAGTAGTAGTTGTTGTAGTTGTAGTAGTATTAGTAGTAGCGGTAAGAGTAGTAGTAGGAGTAATAGTAATTGGAGGAGTGGTAGTAGTAGTAGTAGTAGTAGTAGCACTAGGAGTTGGAGAAGGAGTAGTAGCAGTTATACTAGTTACAGATGTAATTGTAGTAGTAGCAGCTGCAATTGTAATAGTTGTAGTAGTCGAAACAGTAGTAGCAATAGAAGTAGTAGTGGTAATAGTATTAACAGTAGTAATTATAGTAGAAGTAGCAGTAGTAGTGGTAGTAGTTGTAGGGGTAGTAGTAGTAGTAGTAGGATTAGTAGTAGTTGTGGTTGTCGGCGGGGTGGCAAGAGTAGGAGTTGGAGTAGGAATGGCAGTACAAGTTGTTGTATTAGTAGTAGCACTAGTAGGAGTAGTAGTGGTAGCAGTTGTAGGGGCAGTAGCAGTAGTAGTAGGATTAGTAGTAGTTGTGGTTGTCGGAGGAGTGGTATGAGAAGGAGTTGGAGTAGGAGTGGCAGTACAAGTTGTAGTATTAATAGTAGTACTAGTAGTAGTAGTAGCAGCAGCAATTGTAGTACTAGTAGGAGTGGCCGTAATAGAAGTAGTTGGCCAGTAGGAATAGTAGGCACAGCAGCAGCAGCAGTAGTAGTAATAGTAACAGTAATGGTATTATTTGTAGTAGGAGTACTAGTAGTAGTAGTAGTAGTAGTTGTTGTAGTTGTTGTTGTTGTTGCAGTAGTAGTAGCAATATTAATTGCCGTAGCAGCAGTAGCGGTAGTAGTAGCAAAAGTAGTAGCAAAAGTCATAGAAGCAGTAGTAAAAGTAGTAGTATTCGGAATAGTAGTAGGTGTTGGAGTTGGAGTTGGAGAAGTAGTAGCAGAAGAAGTAGTAGTACAAGTAGTATTAGTCGCAGTAGTGGTAGTAGCAGTAGTAGTCGTAGTAGTAGGAGGAGGAGGAGGAGGAGGAGGAGGAGTAGTCGTAGTCGTAGTAGTTGTAATAGTAGTAGTAGTAGTAGTAGTATTAATAATAGTAGTAGTAGGAGTGGTAGTAGTAGTAGAGGTGGCAGCGATTGCAGTTGTAGTAGTAGTAGCAACAGCAGTAGCAGTAGTAGTAGAAGTAGTAGTAGAAGCAGCAGTAGCAACAGTAGGAGCAGTAGTAGTAGTGCTACTACTACTGCTCCTACCACTACTGCTTCTATTACTACTACTACTACCACCACCACCACCACCACCACCACTACTACTACTACTACTGCTACTACTACTATATTTCCTACTACTTCTACTACTACTACTACGTTAACTACTAGCACTTATACTCATGCTACAGCTGTTGCTACTACTACTACAACTGCTACTACTACTAATGTTGCTGCTACCGCTACTACTACTTCAACTATTGTTACTACTGCTACTGCTACTACTAATCCAACTACTACTACCAAAACTTATACAACTAATACTACTGCTACTACTACTACAACAACAACAACAACTACTACTACTACTAGCACTTATTTTTCTACTACTACTACCTTTGCTACTAGTACTTCTGCTACTGCTATTACTAGTGCTACTATTACTGCTACAATGGCTACAACTACTGCTACTTCTATTGCTACTACTACTGCAACTGCTACCACTACAATCGCTAGTACAATAGCTACTACTACTACTACGATTATTACTACTATTGCTACTACTATACCGCTACTACTACTGTTAGTACTACAGCTATTACTACAATTACTGCTACTTCTACTACTACTACTACTATAACTACTACTACTGCTGCTGTAGCTGCTGCTATAGCTACTGTTGCTACTACATCTACTACTACTACTACTACTTCCCCCACTACTTCTAGTACTTCTACGATTACTACTCCTGTTACAACTACCACTGCTGCTACTACTAGAATTACTAGTACAACTTCCACTACTACTACTATTAGTACTACTGCTTTTCCTACTACTGTAACTGTTGTTGCTACTACTACTATAGTAGATACAACAACTATGACTACTATTACTGCTACTACTACTGCTTCTGCTACTATAGCTACTACTACTACTACTATTACTACTTCTACTACTATTCCTGCTACAAAGGTTGCTACTGCTACTGCTACCACTGCTACTTCTACTGCTCTTCCTGCTGCTACTATTACTAATACTACTACTGCTGCTATAATTACGGCTACTACTACTGCAACTACTGCTACTGCTACTACTACTACCATACTTCTACTTCTATTACTACTGCTACTACTACTACAACTACAACTCCTGCTACTACTATTTTAACTTCTAGTACTTCTACTCATACTATTGCTGCTGCTAGTACTGCTACAACAACTACTACTACCATTACTAATGCTACTACAACTATTGCTACTGCTGCTACTACTACTACTAAAACTTATACTACTAATAATACTATTGCTACTACTACTAGTATTACAGTTACTACTATTACTACTACTACTGCTCTACCACAATAACTTCAATTTATGCTACATCTACTGCTACTGCTACCACTACTATGACTACTACAATTGTCTACTTTCACTACTATTATTACTACTTCTACTACTACTATAATAAGTACTACTACTGCTACTATTGATCCACCTGCGATATCTACTACCACTACTATTGCCTCGACTACTACTGCTACTACTACTGCTACTCCTTCTACGGCTTCTACTACAACAACTACATCTGTTACTACTACAACTATAGCTACAACAACTATTGCTAATGCTACTATTACTGCTACCACTACTACTACTACCGCGACTACTTCTACTACAACAACACTACTACTTCTGCTGTTGTGGCCACTACTACTAATGCTACTACAACTACAGTTGCCGAGACTACGGCTACTACTATTGATGCTACTCTTACAACTACAACTATGATTGCTGCTACTCCTACTACTACTACACTACTACTACTACTACTGTTGCTATTGTTGCTACCGCTAGTGCTACTACAACTACAGTTGCTGCGACTACTGCTACTTATACATCTACTACTGCTGCAACTACTCTTATAACTACCACTACTACTGCTGCTATTATTACTACAACAACAACAACAACAACAACTACTACTACTACTTCTACTTCTACTACTACAACTACTACTACTACTAATACTACTACTACTACTACTACTTGTACTACTACTACTACTACTACTACTACTATTACTACTATTAATATTATTACTACTACTACAACTACTACTACTGCTACTACTTCTAGTATTAGTGTTGCTGCTACAACCATTACTACTACTCCTTTTACTATTAGTACTACTACAGCTACTACTTCTAGTACTACTATTACTGCTGCTACTATTATTATTACTACTACAACTAGTACTATTGCCGCAACTTCCACTACTGCTACTACTAATGCAAATAGTACTCCAACTACTACTATTACTACTACTAAAGCTATTACTGTTGCTACAATTATTACTACTTCTACTACTGTTGCTACTACTACAAATACTACTACTACTTCTACTTTTACTACTACTACTGCTACTACATCGTTTCCTGCATGTAATGCAACTCCAATTATGGCTACAACTTCTACTGCAACTAGTACTTCTACAACAACAACAACTACTACTACTGCTTCTACTACTACTACAACTACCGCTACTACTATTCTTGCTATTGCTACTGCTACTGTTGCTGCTACAACTTTTGCTACACCTACTACTACTACTAATGTTGTTGCTACAACAACAACAACTACTACTTCTACTACTACTCTATTACTACTATTACTATCATCACTACTGCTACGACTACTGCTGCTGCGGCAACTACTACTACTATACTACTAACACGAATAGCGCGCCAACGATAACTATTACTACCTCTAACGCTATTACTGCTGTTGATATTACTACTACTGCTACTACTACTACTACAGCCACTAGTACTACTACTACTTCTACAACTACTACTACTTCTATTATTTCTGCTACTACTGCTACTACTTGGGTTGCTACACGTAATGCTACTCCTACAACTTATACTACTACAACAACTAGTTCTACTATTACTACTATTACTACTTCTACTACTCCTTGTACTATAGCAACTGCTACTACTACTACTACTACTTCTGCTACAGCTACAACTACCCTTGTACTATAGCAACTTCCACAACTACTACTACTACTCCTGATACTACTACCGCTACTACAATAACAACTATAGCTCTTGCTGATACTACTACTACGACTACTGCTATTGTTACTACTACTACTTCTGCTACAACAACTACTACTACCACTACTACTATTGTTGTTACTGCAACTACTACTACCACCATGGGTACTACTACTCCTACTACTACTGCTACTTCTATTACGGCTATTAATACTACTACTACTACTACTTCTACTACCATTACTTCTACTACTACTGCTGCTACTACTGCTGCTGCTACTACTATAGCTACTACTACTAATACAACTCCTAATACAACTAAGACTACTACTACTACTATTATTTCTACTACTGCTATTATTACTACAACAACTATACTGCTACTGCTTCTACTATTTCTGCTACAACTACCACTTCTACTACAAATGGTACTACTGCTATTACTTCTTCTTTTGCAACAATTATTACCACTGCCTGTGCTACTACTGCTGCTGCTCCTACTAGTACTATTGTTGTAGATACAACAACTACGACTACTACTATGACAACTACTACGACAACTACTACTACTTCTGCTACTACTGCTACTACTACTACTACTACTACTACTACTACTATTATTACTACTGTTGCAACATTTACTATTACTACTAAACAAAGACTACTACTACTACTACAGCAACAATTATTACAACAACAACTACTACTACTACTTTTACCACAATAACAACTACTACTCCTTCTCCGACTACTACGACTGCTGCCGCTACTACTACTGCTACAACTACTCCTATTGCTACTGCAACTACTATTACTACTACAACCTCTACTATTGTTACTCTGCTACTATTGCTGCAACTACTTCTACGACTACTAGTGCTATTGCTGCTACTATTGCTACTATTACTATAACTATCACTAGTACTACTACAACTACTGCTACTACTGCTACTGCTAATACTACTACTACTGCTACTACTAATACTACTACCAATACTACTACTACTTCTACAATTGCTGATACTACAACAGCTACTACTACTACTACTAAAACTGATACTATAACTACTACTAATTCTGCTGCTACTTGTACTACTACTACTATTATAACTACTACAACTACTACTACCGCCACCACTACTACTATTGCTACTAGTACTAGTCCTACTACTACTAGTACTACTAGTCCTACTACTACTAGTACTATTAGTACTACTACTACAACAACAAAAATAACAACTACTACCACTACTAATACTCCCACAACAACAACAACAACAACTACCACTACTAATACTAATGCTACTACTACTGTTACTACTACTAGTACTACTACTACTACTACTACCATTACTACTATTATTACTTCTACACCTACAACTACTTTTATTGCTAATGCTACCATAATTACTACTACTGCTGCCACTACAACAACTACTACTGCTACTACACCTAGTAGTATTACTACTACTACTACTATTGCTACTACTATTATTACTACTACTACTTCTGCTTCTTCTATAGCTATTTCTCCTACTACTCCTACAACTACTGCAATTACTACTACTGCTGCTGCTTGCACTACTATTACTACTATTCCTATTACTACTGCTACTACCACTACTTCTACAACTAGACCTACTTCTACTACGACTACTACTACGATTACTATTACTACTATAACTATCGCTACTGCTAGTACTACTACTATTACTACTACTACTACTATCACAACTACTACAACTACAACTATGGCTACTACTACTTCTACTACTACTCTGAAACTTATTACTACTCCTACTACTACTTCTGCTACTACCGCTATTAGTACTACAATAACTACTGATACTGCTAATATGACAACAACTACTACTACTACTTAAACTACTACTATTCTTACTACTACTGCTGCTACTACTATTACTTTTGCTACTGCTGCTGCTGTTGCTACCCATACTACTATTATTGTTACTATTATTATTGCTGTTGCTACTGTTGCTAGTTCTACTACAGCTGCTGCGACTACCACCACCATTACTATTACTACTTTTACTATTACTACGTCTACTACTATTAAAACTGCCACTACCACTACTTTCGCTGCTGCTCCTACTATTACCCCTACTACTACGATTGATTCAACTACTCCTACTACTATTATTACTACTACTACTACTACACCTATTAGTACTCCTACTACTATTACTAATACTATTTCTACCGCTTCTCCTAGTCCTATTACTACTCCTACTACTACTCCTACTACTAGTACTACTACTAATACTGCTACTATTCTGACTACCTCAACTACGACCATTAGTACTACTACTACTACTACTACTACTAGTATTACTACTCCTACTACTCCTCCTACTACTACTCCTACTACTACTAGAAGTTCTACAGCTATTACTGTTACTACTACTGCTACTACTACTACTACTTCTACTACTACTACTATTGCTTCTAGTGCTACTATTACAACAACTACTACTAATACTAGAACTTCTACTGCTAGCACGACTACTACCACTACTACTGCTACTAATCCTACAATAACTGTTGCTCCTACTACTGGTACTACTAATACTACTGCTACTACTACTACTAATAATAATAATACAACTACTACCTCTACTACTATTGCTGCTGCTACAGCTGCTAAAACAATAAATACTGCTACTAATACTACTACTTTCACAACAACTACAATGACAACAACTACTACTACTACTTCTACTACTATGATTGCTACCACCACTACACTACTACTACAACTGCTCCTTCTAGTACTACTTCTACTACTACTACTACAACAACAACTACTACTACTACTACTACTCCTGCATCTACTAATACTCCTCCTACTTATACTAGTACTACTACTACTGCTACTACGACTACTTCTACGATATCAGCTAGTACTACTAGTAGTACTACCGCTACTACTATTACTATTATTACCACTACTATTACTATTACTACTACAACTACTACTAGTTTTGCTGCAGCACATACTATAATTCCTACTACTACTACTGCTCCAACAACTACTATTACTATTATTACTACTTCTACTCCTACTATTACTACTCATACTGTTACTACTAGCACTATTTCTACTCCTACTACTACTCCTACTAGTACTACTACTAATACTGCTACTATTCTAACTACTATTACTACCACTATTACTACTGCTACTCCTGCTCCTATTGCTACACCTACTACTACTCTTACTACAACTACTAGTACTTCTATTGCTATTACTGTTATTAGTACAACTACTACTACTGCTACGATTGCTACTAATGCTACAACTGATATAGGTACTACAACTGGTAATATGACTACTACTACTACTACAACTACTAATCCTACTACAACTGCTACTCCTACTAATAATAATCATAGTAATAATAATAATAAAAATAATAGAACTCTTCCTTCTGCTACTACTACTTCTACTACAACAATAACAACTAGTAGTTATGACTACTACAACTACTATTACTGCAACTTCCATAACAACTACTACTATGACTACTGCTACTACTACGACTACTACTGCTACTACCACTACTCCTATTCCTACTGCAAGTAATACTACTACTAATACTACTACTACTGCTACTACTACTCTAGTACTTCTACTACCACTACTACTAATACTATTGTTACTACAACTACTACTACTACTACTACTACTACTACTACTATAACTACTGCTACAGCTACAATAACAACTACAACTCCTACTGCACCTACTACTGCTACTACTACTAATACTACTGCTACTACTACTAGTGCTACTGCTACTTCTATTGCAACTACTACTAATACTACTACTACTTATACTACTATTGTTGCTGCTATTACTACTACGACTACAATTAATATTGCTACTACTACTACAACAATAATAACCACTACTACTCATGTTACTGTCACTACTATGACTATTACAACTACTATTATTGCTACCACACCCTCTATGGCAACTACTAGTACTACTACTGCAACTGCTACTACTATGACTACTACTACTACAACTATACCTACTACTACTATTGTTCCAATACTACTACTACTACTGCTACTACTAGTAATACTACTACCACTACTACTACTACTACAACAACAAGTACTACTGCTACTCTTATAGCTACTACTACTACTATGACTATGGCTACTACAACTCCTGCCACTATTATGATTACTACTACCACTACAAAACCTACTACTACAATGACTAAAAGTACTAGTATTACAAGTTCAACTACTACTACTACAGCTGCTGCTGCTACTGATAATACAACTATTACTATTACTAATACCACTACTACTGCTGCTCCTACTACTGATACTTCTACTGCTACTACTGCAACTAATGCTGCTACTACTACTACTACTACCACCACCACTACAACTACTACCCCTACTACTACTACTACTACTACCATGGCCACTACTTCTCCTGCTATTACTAGTACTACAACAACAACTACTACTACTCCTACAACAGCTACTACTTTGGCCACTACTAATACTACTACTGTTGTTGTTGTTGCTGCTACTACTACCACTACCGCTACAGCTATGGCTATTACTACTATTACTAGTGTTGTTATTGCTGCTGCTACTGCTACTACTCCTGCAGCTACTACTACTGTTACCATTGTTACTACTAGTCCTACCAATCCAACTACAGCTGCTAAAACTACTACTACTACTACTACTACTACTACTACTACTACTACTACTACTACTACTACTACTACTACTACTACGACGACTACTACGACTACTCCGACTACTACTACGACTACTACTACTACTACTAGGACTACTACTACTCCGACTACTACTACTACGACTACCACCACTACTACTACAACTCCTACTACTACCACTATTATTCCTACTAAAACTCCTACAACTGATACTATTACTACTACTACCATTACTGCTACTATTTCTACTACTACTACCACTACTACTACTAGTACTACTACTACAACTACTACGACTACTCTAACTACTATTGCTACTACTACTACTACTACTACAACTACTACTAAAACTCCTACTTGTACTCCAACAACAACTACAACAGCCCCTACTAGTACCACTACTGCTATTACTATTACTACTATCGCAACTACTACTACTACTACACCTACGACTAGTAGTTATGCTACTATAACTACTACTACTGCAACTTCCATAACAACTACTACTATGACTACTGCTACTACTATGACTACTACATCTACTATGACTACTACTACTACGACTACTACTACTACTACTATGACTACTACAGCTACTACCACTACTACTTCTACTACCACTACTCCTATTCCTACTGCTACTAATACTACTACTAATACTACTACTCCTCCTATGACTACTGCTACAGCTTCTACTTCTACTACTACTACTCCTACAACTACGACTATTACTACTAATACTACTGCTACTACTACTCCTACTACTACACTAGTACTTCTACTACCACTACTACTCCTACTACTGTTACTACTACTACTACTACTACACAACAACAACAACAACAACAACAACAACAACAACAACAACAACTACTACTACTACTACTATACTGCTACAGCTACAATAACAACTACAGCTCCTACTGCTCCTACTATTGTTACTACTAGTAATACTACTGCTACTACTACTACAACTACTGCTACTTCTATTGCTACTACTACTAATACTACTACTACGTCTACTACTGTTGTTGCTGCTACTACTACTAAGACTACAATTAATACTGCTACTACTACTACAACAACAATAATAACTACTACTACTAGAACTACTACTACCATTACTACTACTTCTGTTACTACTACTAAAATAAGAATAAGTACAACTACTACTACAACATCAACCACAACTACTACTACTGCTGCTGCTACTAGTATTACTATTGCTGCTGTCACTACTACTACAAATGCTACAACTATTGTAGTACTAGTAGTACAATTACTATCATTACCACTACTACTACTACTAATACTACTACTAAAACTATTAATACTAATATGACTACTACTTCTACTACTTCTACTATTACTACTACTACTATTACTATTACTACAAGTACTCCTAATACTCCTACTACAACTACTACTGCTACAACTCCTTCTAGTACTACTATTGCTACTACTAGTATTACTACTACAACAGCTGCTGCTACTTGTACTACTACTACCACTACTGCTACCACTATTACAACTACTATTTTTACAATGACTACTGCTATTACTACTGCATACCACTACTGCTACTCGTAGTACTACTACTGTTATTAATATTGTAGCTACTACTACTACTACTATTATTACTGCCACTTGTACCACTACTACTACTACTACCATTACTCCCAATATCGCTATCACTACTGCTACTAGTGCTGCTACGACGACAACAAGAATAACAACAGCTACTACTACTACTATTACTGCTAATATGGCTATGACTACTACTACTAGTACTGTTGTGACAATAATAACAATAACAATTACTACTACTGCTGCTACTACTATTGTTGTTGTTGTTGCTACTACTGCTACTAGTACTACTAAAACTATGACAACTACTACCACAACTACTTTTGCTACTGCCAATACTACTACTACTACTGTTACTACAGTGAGTATGACTAGTACTTCTATTGCTACTACTTTTCCTATTACTTTAGCAACTACTACTTCAACTACTACTACTAGCTGTAGTCATAGAAGTAGTAGAAGTAGTATTAGTAGTGGTAGTAGTGGTAGTAGTGGTAGTAATGGGAGCAGTAGTATCGTGGTAGTAGCAATAGCAGTAGTAGTTGTAGTAGTAGTTGTTATTGTTTTTGTAGCAGTAATAGCATTAGTGAGAGTAGTATTAGGTGTAATGGTGGTGGTGGTGATAGTAGTAGTACTAGTCGTATTAGTAGTAGTAGTAGTAGTAGTAGTAGTAGTATTAGTAGCAGTCATAGTAGTTATAGTAGTTATGGTAGTAATAGTAGTGGGAGTTGTAGTAGGAGTTGTTGTTGTTGCAATAGTGGTAGCAGTAGTAGTAGTAGTGGCAATAGCAATGGGAGTTGGAGTAGGGATAGGAATAGTAGTAGTCATAGAAGTAGTGGTAGTTGTTGTAGTAGTAAGAGTAGAAATAGTAGGTGTTGTCAGAGTTAGAGTTGGAGAAGTAGTAGTAGTAGTAGTAGTAGGAATAATAGTAGTCATAGTAGTAGTAGTTCCTATCGTAGTAGTAGCAGTAGGAGTAGTAGTAGTAGTAGAAATATTAGTGGTGGCAGTAGTAGTAGTTGTTGTTGTAGTAGCTGCAGCAGTAGCAGCAGCAATAGTTGTAGTAGGAGTAGTCACTATAGTTGTTATAGTAAGAGCAACCATTGTAATACTTGCTGTAAAAGATAAAGTAGCAGTTGGTAAAAGCAGCAGCTGCAGGTGAAGTAGTAGCAGGAGTGTTCAGAATAGTAGTAGTAGCAGCAGCAGTAGTGTTAGTATTAGTAGTAGGAGTAGTAGTAATAGCAGTAGGCGTAGGAGTAGGACTAGTAGTAGGAATAGTAGTAGGAGTGGGTGTACGAATAGAAGTAGTTGTAGGAGTAGTAGTGTTAGTATTAGTAGTAGTAGAAGCAATCATTCAAGTAGTAGTAGTTGTAATATTAGTAGTAGTTTTTGTTGTTGTAGAAGTAGTAGCAGTAGTAAAAGTTGGAGTAGGGGTAGTAGTAGCAGTAGCAGTGGTAGAAGTTGTAGTAGTTGAAGTAGTAGCAGGAGTAGCTAGAGGAATAGTAGTGACCGTAGCCGTAGCAGTAGCAGCATCAGTAGTAGTAGTAGTAGTAGGAGTAGTAGCAGCAATAGCAATAGTAGTAGAAGTAGCAGCAACAATAGTTGTAGTAGTGGTTGTAGTAGTACAAATAGTAGTAGTAGTAGTAGAAGAAGAAGAAGAAGAAGTAATTGAAGTTGTAGTAGAAGCAGTAGGGGTAGTATTTGAAGTAGTAGTAGTAGTAGTAGTTGTAGTAGCAATAGCATTACTAGTAGTGTTAGTAGCAGAAGTAGTAGTAGTTGTAGTATTCATAGTAGTAGTAGGTATAGCAGTAGCAGAAGGAGTAGTAGTAGTGGCGGTTGTACTTTTATTAATATAGTAGTAGATTTAGAAGTAGTAGTGGTAGTTATAGTCGTAGTAGCCTTTCTAGTAGTAGTAGTTGTTGTTGTTGTTGTTGTTGCTATTGTTGGTGTTGTAGTGTAGTAGTAGTGGTGGTGGTGGTAGTAGTAGTCGCAGTAGTAATTGTTGTAGTAGTAGTGGTATCACTATTTGGAGTAGTAGTAGGAGTAGAAGTACTAGTTGGATTAGTCGTAATAGTAATAATAGTAGAAATAGTAGTAGTAGTAGTAGTAGTAGTAGTAGTAGTAGTAGTAGTAGTAGTAGTGCTAGTAGTAGTACTAGTAGTAGTAGTACTAGTTGTAATAGTAGTAGTAGTATAGTAGTTGCAGTAGTAGTAAGAGTAGTAGTCATAGAAGTCATAGGAGTATTGGGAACCGTAGTAGTAGTAGGAGCAGTAGTAGCTATAGTAATTATGGTAATAGGAGGTGTAGTTGTAGTACTAGTAGCAATAGTAGTATGAGTAGTAGGAGGAGTAGCAGTAGTTTCAGTAGTAGTAGCAACAATAGTAGTAGAAGTAGTAGTAGTTATAGTAGTACTAGTAGTAATTATAGCAGTAGAAGTAGTTGTAGGAGTAGGAATTTGAATAGTACTACTACTAGTAGTTGTTGTTATAGTAGTAGCAGTAGTTGTATTAGCAGTGGTCGTTGTAGTAGTTGTAGTATGAGGAGTAGTAGAAGTGGTAGTAGTAGTGGTTGTTCGAGTAGTAGTAGTAGTAGTATTAGTAGTCATAGCCAAAGTAGCAGTGGTAGTAGTAGGAGCAGCAACAGTAGTAGTAATAGGATAAGCAGTAGCAATAGCAGCAGCAGTAGTGTTAGTAGAACTAGTAGTAGTAGTAGTACTAGTAGTAGTAGTAGCAGTTGCAGTAGCAGCAACAACAGTAACATTTGTACTAGTCATTGTCATTGTAGTAGTTGTAGCAGGTGTACTTGTTTTATTAGTAGTAGTAGTAGTAGCTGTAGTAGAAGTAGTAGTAGTAGTAGTTGTAATAGTAGTAGTAGTAGTAGTAGTTCTTGTAGTACCAGTAATAGTAGTAGTAGTAGTAGTAGTAGTAGGTGTAGTAGTAGTAGTAGTAGTAGTAGTAGTAGTAGCAGCAGCAGCAGCAGTTGCAGCAGCAATAGTTGTAGTTGTAGTAGTAGTAGGACTTGTAGTAGTTGAAGTTCGAGCAGGTGTAGGCCTTGGAGTAATTCGTAGTCGGCAATTATAGTAGTTGCCAATAGTAGCAATTGGAGCAATAGTTGAAATAGTAGTTGGAGTAGTAGTTGGAGTAGCAATAGAAGTAGTTGCTGTCGCAGAAGTAATATTAACAAAAGTCTTAGTAGGAGTAGTAGTAGTAATAGCAGCAGCAATAGTAGTAGCTGTAGCAAAATTAGCAGCTGCAATAGTAGTAGTTGTCATAGCAGTAATAGTTGTAGTAGGAGTCGTAGTTGTTGTAGTCGTAGTAGTAGTAGTAATAGTTGTTGTTGTTGTTGCAGTGGTAGCCATAGGAGCAGCAGCAGCAATGGTAGTAGTGGTAGAAGTAGTAATAGTAGTAGCAGTAGGAATAGTAGTACTTATAGTATAACTAGTAGTAGCAACAATAATAGAAGCGGTAGTTGTTATAGTTGCAAAACTAGTAGTAGTAGTAGCAGTAGTAATAGAAGGAGTAGTAGTAGCAGTACCAATAGGATTTCTAGTTGTTGTAGCAGCAGTAGTAGTAGAAGCAGATGTAGTAGTAGAAGGGGTAGTATTAGGTGCAATAGTGGCAGCAGGAGTAGGACGAGGAGGAGTAGTAGTTGATGTTGTTGTTGTTGTTGTAGTAGTACTAGTTCTAGTAGTAGTCATTGTAGGAGTAGTAGAAGGATTATTTGAAGGAGTAGGGGTTGGTGTATGAGTAGGAGTAGTAGTAATAGTAGTAGTTGTAGTAGCAGTGGTTGTTGTGGTAAGTGTAATAGAAGTAGTAGTAGCCCAAGTTGTAATAGTAGAAATATTAGTTGTAATAATATCCATAGTAATAGTGGCAGTAGTAGTAGCAGCAGTAGTAGTAATAGCAGTAGTAGTATTAGTAGCATTAGCTGCAGTAGTAGTAATAGTAGTAGCAACAATTGTAGTAGTAGCAGTAGTAGTAATCATAGTGGTAATAGTTGTAGTAGTACTAGTTGGAGTAGTAGAAGTAGTAGCCGTGGTAGTCCCAATAGTAGCAGAAGTTGAAGTAGAAGTAGCACTAGCAGTAGTCATTGTAGCAGTAGTCACAGTAGTAGCGGAAGGAGTAGTAGTAGTTGTTGTTGTAGTTGCAGTTGTTGCCGTAGTAGCATTGGCAATAGTAATAGTAGTAGTAGTAGTAGTATTATTAACAGTAGTTGCCATAGTAGCAGTTGTAGTATTAGGAGTAGTAGTTGTAGTAGTAGTAGTAGTAGTAGTAATAGTAGTAGTAGTTATAGTAGTAGTAGAAGTAGTTGTAATTGCTAAAGTAATAGAACTATTAGTAGCAGTAGTTTTAGGAGGTGGAGTAGTAGTTGTAGTAGTAGTGGTAATAGTAGTTGTAGTAGAAGTAGTAGTAGTAGTGGTGGTGGTAGTAGTAGTAGTAGCAATATTTGTAGTAGTAGTATTAGTAGCAGTATCTATAGTACTAGTAGTAGTAGCAGTAGGAGTAGTTGTTGGAGAAAAAGTTGTAGTTGTTATTGGAGTAGTAGTAGAAGTAGTAGTACTAGTTGTAGTAGTAGCAATAGTAGTTATAGTAGTAACACTAGTGGTAGCAGAAGTTGTAATAGTAGTTGTGGTAGAAGTAGTCGTAGTAGTAACAGTAGTAGTAGTAGTGGTAGTAGTTGCAGTAGTGGCAATAGTAGTAGTAGTTGTAGCCGTAGAAGTAGTAGCAGCAATAGTAGTAGTCAGAGTAGAAGTAGTAGTAGTAGTAGTAGTAAAGGTAGTACTTGAAGTAGTCAGAGTAGTAGTAGTAGTAGTAGTAGTGGAAGTAGTAGGAGTAGTAGCATTAGTATCATTAGTAGTGGCAGTAGCTATAGCACTACTAGTTGTAGTATTAGTAGTAGTAGCAGTAGTAGTGGCATTAGTAGCAGCAAGAATGGCAGTAATAGTAGTCGTAGTAGCGATAATAGTAGTAGCAGTAAGAATAGTTGTAGTAGTAGTAGTAGTAGTAGCAGTAGTATTAGTCGCAATAGCAGCTACCGTAGCAACAATCATAGCAGTAGTAGTAGTACCAGTAGCTATAATAGTTGTAGTAAAAGTAGAAGTAGTAGAAGTAGTAGTTATAATAGTAGTAGTAGTAGTAGTTGTTGTTGTTGTAGTATTAGTAGTCGTAGTAGTAATAGTAGTGGTAGTAGTAGGAGTAGGGGCAGGGATAGGGGTAGGACAAGGAGTAATAGTAGTAGTAGTAGTAGGAGGAGGAGGAGGAGGAGGAGGAGGAGGAGGAGTAGCAGTACTCGCACTAGTAGTAGTACTAGTAGTAATAGTTGGAGTAGTAGTTGTTGTTATAGTCGTAGGAGGACTAACAGTAGTAGTAGTTGTAATAACTGTAGTAGCAGAGTAGTAGTAGTAACAGTAGTAGCAGGAGTAGTAGTATTAGCACTAGTAGTGGTACTAGTAGTAATAGTTGGAGCAGTTGTAGTAGTAGTAGTGGTGGTAGTATTACTAGTAATAGTAATAGTAGTAGTAGTAGTAGTAGTGGTAGTAGTAGTAATAGTAGTAGCAATAGTCGTAGTAGTATGTGGAGCAAAAGCAGTATGATTAGTAGTAGTAGTGCAATAGTAACAGTTGTCATTTTAGAAGCAGCAGTCGCAGTAGTGCAAGTAGTCGTACTAGTACTAGTAGTTGTGGTAGTATTAGTAGTTGTAGCTACAGTAGTAGTACTGGTGGTGGTGGTAGTAGATGGAGTAATAGTAGTCATTGTAGTTGTAGTAGTTGTTGTAGTAGTAGTTAGTTTAGGTGTATGAGTACTAGTAGGAGTAGTAATAGTAGTAGTTGAGTCGGACTAGTAGTAGTAGTAGGAGTAGTAGTATGAGTAGTACTAGTAATAGTAGAAGTAGCAGTAGTAGCCTAATAGTATAAGTAGTAGTAGCAGTAGTTGTAGTAGTAGTAGTATTTGTAGTAGTAGGAGAAGTGGCAGCAGTAATAAGAATAGTAGTAGAAGTAGCACCAGTAGCAGTGGTAGCAGTGGTTGTTGTTGTAGTAGTGGTTTTAGTAGAAGTAGCTTTAGCAGTAGTACCAATAGTTTTTGTAGCAGTAGTTGTAGCAGGAGAAGTAGTAGTAGCAGTACTAATAGGAGAAGTAGTAGTAGTACCAGCTATAGCAGAAGTGGTAGTAGTAGTAGTAGAAGTAAGAGAAGAAGTAGATATAGTAGTAGGGGAAGAAGTAGGTGTAGGAGTAGTAATAGCGGTAGAAGTAATAGTAGTAGCAGCTACAACAGCAGTTGAGTTGTATTAGTAGTAGTAGTAATAATAGTAGTAGTAGTAAGAGCAATAGCAGCAGCACTAGTAGCAGTAGCAGTAGTACCAGTAGCAATAGTAAAAGTAGTAGAAGTAGTATTAGTAGCAACAGTAGTAGCAGTAGTAGCAGCAGTAGTAGCAGTAACAGTAGTATTGCCGTAGTAGTAGAAGATGTAGTAGTAGTAGTAGTTGCAGCAGCAGCAGTAGTAGTAGTGATACTAATAGTTGTAGTGCTAGTAGTAGTAGCAGTAGCAATAGTAGTAGTAGTAGTAGTAGCAACAACTGAAATAGAAGTAGTGTTGTAATCGTGGTAGTAGTAGTAGCAAAAGAGGTAGTGCAACTAGTAGTAGTAGAAGTAGTGGTTGGAGAAGTACTAGTAACACTAGTAGTAGTGGCAAGAATAGTAGTAGTAGTAGTAGTAGCAATAGTAGTAGTATTAGTAGTATTAGTAGTAGTGGTGGTGGTGGTATTAGTAGTAGCAGTAGTAGTAGTTGAAGTAGTAGTAGTAGTGATAATAGCAGTAGCACCAGTAGTAGTAGTAATAGTAGGAGTGTTTGGAGTAGTAGTAGTAGTAGTAGGAGTCGCAGTGGAAGGTGGAGTCGTAGGAATATTAGGATTGTAGTGCTATTAGTAGCAGCAGCAGCAATAGTAGTAGTAGGCATAGTAGTGGCAATAGGTGTAGGAGTAGGAGTAGTAGTACGACTAATAGTAGTAGTGTTCGTATTAGTAGTAGTAGTACAAGTAGTAGAAGGAGTAGTAGTAGTAGCAATTATACTAGAAGTAGAAGTGGTGGTAGCAGCAGCAGCAGCAGCAGCAGCAGCAGTAGTAGTAGTAGTAGTATCAGTATTATTAGTAGTAGTAGTGGTAGTCGTATTAGAAGTAGAAGTAGTAGTACTAGTAATAGGAGCTGCAGGAGCAGGAATAGTAGTAGTAGTTATAGTAATAGTAAAAGTCTTAGTAATAGTATTAGTAGTAGTAGAAGTCGTTGTAGTAGTTGCAGTACTACAGGAAGTAGTAGTAGTTATGGCAGTAGTACTAGGTGTAGTTGTTGTAGTAGTACTAGTAGGAGCAGTAATAGTAGTAGTAGCTATAGCTATAGGGGGAGTTGGAGTTGGAGTTGTAATAGGAGTAGTAGTAGTTCGAGTAGGGGCACAAGTAGTAGTAAGAGTTGTAGTAGCAGTGGAGTTGGAGCAGGAGTCATAGTAGTAGTAGTAGTATTAGTAGGAGGAGTAGTTGTGGTAGCAGTAGTAGGAGTCATAGGAATAGTAGTAGTTGTTGTA
Source organism: Trichopus zeylanicus subsp. travancoricus (assembly GCA_005019695.1). Classification (NCBI taxonomy): domain Eukaryota; kingdom Viridiplantae; phylum Streptophyta; class Magnoliopsida; order Dioscoreales; family Dioscoreaceae; genus Trichopus; species Trichopus zeylanicus. Next base: position 13,683 of record RXID01015799.1, on the reverse strand, counting down.
GTTGTACTAGTAACAGTTGCAGTAGTAATTGTAGCAACAATAGCAGTAGTTGCAGTTCTAGTAGTATTGCTAGCAGTTGTACTAGTAGTAATATAGTAATAGTCTTAGTAGTAGTAGTAGTAATAGTAGTAGTAGTAGTAGTAGTAGTAGTAGTAGTAGTAGTAGTAGTAGTAGTAGTAGTAGTAGTAGTAGCAGCAGGAGTAGTAGTAGTAGTACTAGTAGTAGTATTAGTTGTAGTTTCAGTTATAGTAGTAGTTGTAGTAGGAGTGGCAGTAATTGTAGTAGTAGTAGTAGGAATGTTCAGAATAGTAGTTGTACTAATAGTAGTAGAAGTAGGAGTAGTCGGAATAGTAGTAGTAGGAGTAGTAGTTGTAGCAGGAGTGATAGCAGTAGTAGTAATAGTAGTAGCAGTTGTTGTAGTAGTACCAATATTAGTAGGAGCAGTAGTAGTTGCCATTGTACTAGTAGTAGAAGTAATAGTAGTATTAGTAGTAGTAGTTGTTGTAGTAGCAATAGTAGTTGTAGCACTAGTCATTAGAGTAGGGGTAGTTGTGGTAGTAGGAGTGGTAGAAGTAATAGGAGTTGGAGTAGGAGTAATAGTAGCAACAGTAGTAATAGTTGTTGTAGTAGTAGTAGCAGCAGCAGTAGAAGTGGTAGTAGTAGCAGTCGTAGTTGTTGTAGAAGTAGTAGCAGTTATAGTAGTAGTAGTGGTATAAATCATAGTCGTTGTAGTAGTAATAGGAGTAGTAGGAGTAGTTGTAGGAGGAGGAGTAAAGTAGTATTAGTAGTAGTTGTAGTAGCAGCAGAAGTAGCAGCTGTAGTAGTAATAATAATAGTAGTAGTAGTAGTAGCAGGAGCAACATATGTAGTAGTAGTAGTAGTAGTAGTAGTAGTAGTAGTAGTAGTAGTAGTAGTATTACAAGTAGTGTCAGTAGTAGTAGTAGTTGTTGTTATTGTTGTAGTAGTAGTAGTAGTAGTATTACAAGTAGTGGCAGTAGTAGTAGTAGTTGTTGTAGCTGTAGAAGTAGTAGTAGCAATAGTAGCAGTTGGAAGTGTGGCTGTAGTGGGGCAATAGTAGACAAAGAAGTAGTAGCAGTAGTTTTAACTAAGTAGCAGTTGCAACAGTAATAGTAGAAGTAGTAGCAATCGTAGTAGTAGTAGGAGTAGCAACAGTGGTGGTAATAGTAGTAGTAGTAATAGTACTACTAGTAGCAGTAGCAGTAGTAGTTGTAGTTGAAGTATTTGTAGTATTAGTTGGAGTAGGTGTAGGAGTAGGAGTAGCACTTGGAGTAGTAGTAATAGTGGTAATCATTGTAGTAGAAGTAGTTGTTGTGGTAGAAGTAGCAGTTGTAGTAGTAGTAGTAGTAGTTGTTGTTGTTTTTGTTGTTGTTGTTGTACTAGTAGTTACAGAAGTAGTTGTAGTGGTTGTAGTTTGAGTTGGAGTACGAGTCGTAGTTGGAGAAGTAGTAGTTGGAGTTTGGGTAGTATTACTTGAAGTAGTAGTAGCAGTACGAGTTGGATTAGGAGTGGTAGTTGAAGTAGTTGTACGAGTAATAGTAGTAGTAGATTATGTACTTGGAGTAGGAGTAGGAATAGTAGTTGTAGAAATACTAGTTGTAGTAGGAGCTGCAGCAGCAAAATTTGTAGTAGTAGTGGTAGTAGAAGTAGTTAAAGTATTATTAGTAGAAATAGTAGCAGTAGTTGAAGTAGTAGTAGCATTAGTGTAATAGTTGTAGTAGTAGTAGTAGTAGCCGAGCAATAGTAGTAGTAGCAGCAGCAGTAGTAGCAGCCGTAGTAGATGAAGTTGTAAGAGTAGCAGTAGTAATAGTACCAATAATAGTTGTAGTAGTTGTAGTAGCAATAGTAGTAGTTGGGGTAGTAGCGATAGTAGTAGTTGTATCAAAATTTGTAGTAGTTGTTGTAGTAGTAGTAGTTGTTGAAGCAGAATTTGCAGTAGTAGTATTAGTAGGAGGAGAAGTAGTAGTAGTAGTAGTAGCAGTAGTAGTAGGAGCAATAGTTGTAATAGTAGTAATAGTAGTAGTAGTTACATTAGTAGTAGTAGTATTAGTAGTAGTAATAGTAGTCGTCGTAGAAGTAATATAGGAGCAGTAGTAGTTGTTGTAGTAGTAGAAGTAATCGTAGGAGCAATAATAGTAGTAGTAAGAATCGCAGCATTAGTAGTAGTAGTTGAAGCAGTAATAGTAGCAGTGTGGTAGGAGTATCAGTGGTAGCAGTAGTGGTCATTGTAATAGTAGTAGGAGGAGGAGTAGCTGTAGTAGCAGTAGCAGCAGCAATAGTGGTAGCAGCAGCAATAGTAGTATTGGAAGTAGTAACAGTAGCATAGGAGTAGGAGTAGCAGTCATAGGAATAGTGATAGTAGCTGGAGTAGTTGCAAGAATAGTACTAGTAGGAGTAGTAGTTGTAATAGAAGCTATTGTAGGAGTTGTAGCAGTAGTAGTATAATTAGTAGTAGCAGCAGTAGTAGTAAAAGTAGTGACAGTAGTAGCAATAGTAGTGGCAGCAATGGTAGTAGTAGCAGCAGAAGTAATAGTAGTAGAAGCAGGAGTAGTAGTAGTAGTAGTAGTAGTCGTTGTATTAGCAGTTGTAGTAACAGTAGTAGTAGTAGTAGTATGAGAACTAGTAGCAGCATAAGTAGCAATAGTAGAAGTAGTAGTAGTAGTACTAGCAACATCAGTTGTAGCAGTTGTGGCAACAACGGCAGTAGTAGTAGTAGCAATAGTTACAGTAGTAGTTGTAGTAGTAATTGTAGCATCTGTAACAGTAGTAGCAATAGTAGTAGTACTAGTAGTCATAGTAGTAGTAATAGTAGTGGATAGAAGTATTAGTAGTAGTCGTAGTAGCAGTTGTAATAGTCATAGCATTAGTAGCTGTAGTAGCTGTAATAGCAGTAGTAGTAGTAGTTTCGATCGTAGCAGTAATAGTTATAGTGGTAGTAGTATTAGTAATAGTAGTAGAATTTGTGGTAGGAGTAGTGGCAGTGGCAATAGTAGCAGCAGTACTAGTACCTATAGTAGTAGTAGCCATAGTAGCAGTTGTAGCAATAGTAGTACTGTAGTAGCAGCAGAAGTTGTAGTAGTAGTAGTAGTAGTAGTATTAGAAGTAGTAGTAGTAGAAGTAGTGAAAGTCGCAATAGGAGCAGTAGTAGTATAGTAAGTAGTAGTAAGAGAAGACCATAGGAGGAGTAGAAGTAGTAGAAGTTCAAGTAGTACAAACAGTTGTAGCAGTAATAGTAGTATTAGTAGGACTAGTAGTAGTTGTAGTAGTCATAGTAGGAGTTGGAGTAGTAGTAGTAGTAGTCATAGTAGTAGTATTTCTAGTAGCTACAGTAGTAGCAGCAGTAGGAGTAGAAATAGTAGCAGTAGCAGCAGTAGTTGTAGCAGTAGTTATAGCAGTAGCAATTACAGTATTAGGAGTACCATTAGCAGTTGTAGTCACCGTAGTAGTCGCAAATCTAGTAGTAGTAGTAGCCCAAGTAGTTGTAGCTGTAGCAGTAGATGCAGTAGCAGTAGTTGTTGCTGTAGTAGTAGCAGTTGTAGTAATAGTAGTAGTAGTAGTAGCAATACTAATAGTAGTAGTTGTAATAGCAGTATTAGCAGCCGCCGTAGTAGTAGTTGTTGTGGTAATATTAGCAGCAGCAGTAGTATTACTAGTAATAATTGAAATAGTAGTAGTGGTAGCAGTTGTAGTAGTAATAATAGTAATACTAGTAGTTGTAAATAGGAGTAATAGAAGAAATAGTAGTAGTCGTAGCAGTTATAGAAGTAATAATAGTAAAACTACTAGCAGTAAATAGTAGTAATAGAAGAAATAGTAGTAGTTGTTATTGTTATAGTAGTAATAGAAGTAGTACTAGTTCTTGTAGTTGCAGTATAAGTAGTAGTACCAGTAGCAACAGTAGTAATAGAAGAAGAAGAAGATGAAGAAGAAGTAGTAGTAGTGGTAGTAGTATCAGTAGTAGTAGTCGTAGCTATTGTTGTAGTAGCAGTCACAATAGTTGATGGAGTAGTCGAAGTAGCAGTAGTAGCAATAGTGGCAGAATTAGTTGTCATAGCTGTGGCTGTAGTAGTAGGAGCAGTAGTAGTATCAGCAGCTATAAAAATAGTAGCAGCAGTTGCAATAGCAGTAGTGGTAGGAGTTGTTATAGTGGTAGTAGTAAGGGTAGTTGGAGTAGTAGTAATAGGAGTAACAATAATAGTAGTAGTAGTTGGAGTAGCACTAATAGTAGTGGTAGTAGTAGCAGTAGTAGTAGATGTAGTTGTAGTAGTACTGCTAATAGTAATAGTGGCAGTTGTAGTAGCAGTAGCTGTAGTAGTAGCAGTAGTAGTATAAATGGCAGCAGTAGCAGTAGTGGTAGCGATAGCAATTGTAACAGTAGTACTAGTATTAGTGGTAGTACTAGTAGTACTAGTTATAGCAGTTGCAGTAGCAGTAGTAGTTGTGATAATAGTAATAACAATTGCTAAAGTAGCAGTGGCAGTAGTAGTAGAAGCAGTAGTGGCAGCAGTTGCAGTAGTCATAGTAGTAACAATTGCAAAAGTAGCAGTGGCAGTAGTAGTAGCACCAACCTTAGTTGTAGCAGTAGTGGGGGTGGCAGCAGTAGTAGTACTTGGAGAAGTAGTCGTAGTTGTTATTGTAGGAGAAGTGATAGCAATACTAGTAGTAGTCGTAAAAATAGGAGTAGTAGCAGTAGTAGTAGTTGAAGTTGTACGAGTAAGAGTAGTAGCTGTAGTAGTAGTTGTTGTTGTAGTAGGGGTAGCAACAGTAGCAGCTATAACTGCAGTAGTAGTAGTAGTTGTTGTAATAACAGTAGTATTTGTAGTAGTAGTAGAAGCAGTTGTAGCAGTAGTAGTTGTTGTTGTTGTAGTAGTAGTAGTAGTAGTAGTAGTAGTAGTAGTCGTAGTAGTAGTAGCAGTAGCAGTAGTACTATTATTAGTAGTAGTAATAGTAGCAGTATGAGTAGTAGTTGAATAGTAGTAATAGTAGTAATTGTAGTTGTGGTAGTAGTAGTAGGAGCAGTAGTAATCATAGTAGTTGTAGTAGTTGTAGTAGTATTAGTAGTAGTAAAAGGAGTAGGAGTAGTAGTAGTAGTAGAAGCAACCGTAGTAGTAGTAATAGTAGCAGTAGTAGAAAGTATAGCAATAGTCATAGTAGTAGTGGTAATAGTTGGTGTAGTGGTAGTAGCAGCAGCAGTAAAAGTTATCGTCTCATTAGTACTAGTAGCGGTAGTAGAACTAGAAGCAGCAAAAGTAGAATTAGCATTGGCAGAAATCGTAGCAGCCATAGTAGAAGCAGTAGAAGTAGTAGACGTAGTAGTAGTAGAAATAGTAGTAGTACTACTGGTATTACCAGCCGTAGTAGTAGCTGCAGTAGTAGTTGTATTAATAGCAGTAGTAATAGTATTAGTAATAGCAGTAGTAATAGCAGTAGCAGTAGTTGTTGTAGTAGCGGTAGTAGTAGCAGTAGTAGCAGTAGTTTCAATAGTAGTAGCTATAGAAGTAGTTGCAGTAGTAGTACTAGCAGTGGTAGTGGCAGTAGTAGCAGTAGTATCGGTCATTGCAGCAACAGTAGTAGCAGTTGATTCAGTACTAATAGTCATAATCACAGTAGTACCAGTTGTTGTCGTCCTAGTAGTAGTAGGGGAAGTAGTAGTGGTAGTAGTATTTGCAATGGTAGTAGAAGCAACAGTAGTAGAAGTAGTAGCAGCAATAGCAGTAGTAGTAGCATTATTAGTAGAAATAATAGTAGTCATAGCAGTAGTAGCAGTAGTACCAATAGTAATAGTCATAGTAGTGGCAGATGTTGTTGTAGCAGCAGTACCAATAGTTGGAGTAATTTTACTGTTCATAGTAGCAATATAAGTTGTGATTGTTGAAGTTCCAATAGTATTAGTTGGAGTAGTAGGCGAAGTAGTCGCAGTAGCACGACAGCTTTAGTAGTAGATGTTGTAGTAGCATTAATAGTAGGAATAGTAGTAGCAGCACTAGTAGTAGTTGTTGTTGTTGTAGTAGTAACATTAACAGCTGTAGTAGCAGTAAGAGTAGTAGTAGTGTTAGTAGTAGAAGTAGTAGTAGTAGTATTAGCAGTAGCAGTAGCAGCACTACTGTTACTACTACAACTACTTAAAATACGACTACAATTGCTACTATCAATAGTACTACTCCTGCTACTTCTACTACTATGATTACTTCAACTGCTACTTCTACTACTACTACAACAACTAATACTAGTGCTACTACTCCTTCTGTTACTACCTCCACTACAACAACTACTGCTACTACAACTATTACTAGCACTACTACTACTCCAACAACTGCTACTATTACAACTATTAATACTACAACTGCTACTACTACTACAACTTCTACTATTGCTGCTACTACTACTCGCACTACTATTACTAATGCTACTATAGCAACTACTACTACTTCTACTACTACTACTATTACAACTACTACTGCTACTGCTATTACAACTATTACTACTACTACTACTATTACTACTACTCCTACTCCTATTGCTAGTACTACAACTCCTACTACTACTGCTGCTACAACTTCTACTACCACTACTGCTGCTGCTACTACTACTACTACTACTACTACTATGACTACTACTACTACTACTATACTACTACTACAAATACTACTACTAGCACTGCTACTACTCCAACAACTACTACAATTTGTACAACTAATACTACTATAACTATTACTACTACTACGACAACAACTCCTATTGCTACTTCTACTACTCCTACTACTACTAATAATAATAATATTATTGCTATAACTACTAAAACAAATACTACTAGCACTGCTACTACTCCAATAACTTGTAAAATTACTACTACTACTACTACTGCTACTAATACTACTACTCCAGCTCCTGTTCCAACTGCTACTCCTACTACTACTTCTACTGCTACAACAACTACTGCTGCTACAGCTGCTTCACTACTACTATTACTATTCGTGAAACTACGGCTGCTAGTACTACTACTACAACTATTACAACTATTGCTATTGGTAGTACTGCTACTGCTACAGCTACTATTACAAAAACTACTACGGCTACCACTACTACTGTTGCTACTACTACTACTATTACTGCGACTGTTGCAACTGCTTCTGCTGCTACTTACACTACTACTACTGTTGCTCCTACTACTACTACTCCTACACCAACTCCTCCAACTAGTACTTCTACAACTACAACTACTACCACCACTACAACAACTAATAATTCTACTTCTACTACTACTACTACAATTGCTACTAGTACTACCAACACTACTACTACTACAACTACAACTTCTATTACCACTACAACTATTATTGATACTATTGCTACTATTTCTAGTATTTCTACTACTACAACTACTTCTTCTATTTCTACTGCTACTACTACTACTACAACTATGACCACTACTACTTCTACAACAACAATAACGATAACAATAACTACTACTAGTACTATAGCTGCTATTGCGGCTACTTCAACTACTACTACTTTTACTACTGCTCCAATTACTACTACTACTACTACTACTACTACTACTACTATTGCTACTACTAGTACTAGCAATACTGCTGCTGCTACTTCTATTACAATTACTACTACTTCTACTACTACAAGAACATCTACTTCTACTTCAGCTTGTACTGGTAGTACTACTACTACTACTACAACTTCTACTGCTATTGCTACTACTACTTCTGTCGCTACTACTATCACTACTATGACTACTACTACTACATCTTCTACTGCTACTACTGAAACTATTGCTACTTCTACTACTCCTACTAGTACTACTACTACCAATACTACTGCTACAACTACTACTCCTACAACAACTACTACTAGCACAGCTACTACTCGAAGAACTACTACAATTTCTACTACCAATACTACAACTTCGACTACAACTACTACTATTGCCACTACTACTACTACTACTACTACTACTACTACTACTACTACTACTACTATTACTACTACTACTATTGCACTATTATTACTCCTACTACTACTACTACTACTGCTACATTTGTTACAACTACAACTAATACAATTTCTACTACTATTACTATAACGACGACTACAACTGCCATATCTACAACTCCTCCTTCTCCAACTACTACAACTACCACTGCTACAACTACTGCTTCTACTACTACTACTACTAATACTTCTACTACTACCCCAACTCCTATTGCTACTGCTTCTACTTCTACTTCTTCTACTGCTACAACTGCTACTACTGCAACCACTGCTTCTACAACAACAACAACAACTATTCCTGAAACTACTACTTCTGCTACTACTCCTACAACTACTATAGTTGTTGCTTCTGGTACTACTACTACTCCTATTACTAAACTACTATAGCTACTACTGATACGACTACTACTACTCCATCTGCCTATACTCTTTCTGCTATTACTTCGACAACTGCTTCTACTTTTGTTGCTACTAAAACTACTAGCCCTACTACTATTACTACTACTGCTCCTACTACTACTCCTGCGCCCACACCTACTCCTCCTACTAGTACTTCTATTACCACTACTACTACTCCTCCTCCTACTACCTCAACTTCTACTACTACTCCGACAATTGCTGCTACTACTACCACCACTATTGCTACTACTACAACTACTACTACTATTGCCATATTGCTACAGTTGCTACTAATTCTACTACTACTACTTCTACTACTTTTGCTCTTACTGCTCCTTCTACTACTACTATTACCATAACTACTACTACTACTACAACTACTACCACTACTGTCGCTACGACTACTACTACTACTAGTACTACTACGGATGCTGCTGCTACTAGTACTACTACTACATCTACTACTTCTGTCACTATAGCAGCTACTACCACTTCTACAACTACAACTACTGCTGCTACTGTTCGTAAAATATCTACCGTTACAACTTCTACTACGACTACTGCAACTACTGTTGTAGCTACTACTACTGCTACAACAACTACTACTACAACTACTATTACTAGCACTACCACCATTACTACTACTACTGCTACTATTACTATCGCAATACAACTACTCTACTGTTGCTACTACTACTATTACTATTGCTACTAATACTGCTTCTACTACTACTACTACTACTATAGTTGCAGCTACTACTGCTACTGTTACTACTACTGCAGCTACTACTAGTACTATTACTACAACTGTTAATGCTACTACTATTGTTGTTGCTACTACTATTGCTGCTACCACTACTACTACTATTCCTACTTCTCCTACTGCTACCCCTGCTACTACCCATACTGCTTCTCCCGGTACTACTGCTACTTCTGCAACTATTGCTACTGCTACTACAACAACTATAAATACCGTTATTATTACAGTTGCTACTGTTGCTTCTACTACTACTGCTGCTACTGCTGCTACTGGTACTACCACTACGACTACAATAACTGCAGCAACTGCTACTACTAGTGCTATTCCAACTACTACTCCTATTATTGCTATTGCTACTATTACTGCTACTAATACTACTACTACTACTACCACTCCTGCTACAATTATTACTACTAATGCTATTAGTACTACTACTACAACAACAACTACTACTACTACTACCACCACTACTACTACTAATATTATTACTCCTACTACTATTACTATTGCTTTTGCTACTATTGCGGCTAATACTATTGCTGCTGCTGCTGCTACTACTACTCCTAATATTACTACAACTTCGACTATTACAGCTACTACTGCTACTACCTCTGTTGCTATAGCTACTACTACTCCTACTACTCCTACAACTCCTATTACTACTACTATTACTATCACTACTACTACTTCAACTACTACTACTACTACTACTACAATAACTACTACTAATTTTGCTGCTACTACTACTACTACTACAACTCCCAAGACAACTGCTACTATTCCTACTACTACTACTACTACTACTACTGTTGTTGCTGTTACTACTACTACTACTACAACAACAACAAGTACTACTAATACTTCGAATGCTACTGCTGCTACTACGGCAGCTACTACTCCTACAACTACAACTATTACCACCACTACTACAACTACAACTACTCCTACAACCACCACCACCACCACCACCACCACTACTACTATTACTGCTACTCCTACTACTACTGCTACTACTACTACTATTACTTCTTCTACTACTACTACTACTACTATTGCTACTACAGCTACTATTACTACAATTGCTCCTCCTCCTCCTCCTCCTCTTGCTACTACTACCATATTTATTACTACCACTACTACTACTACCACTACTATTAATACTAATACTACTACTATTGCTGCTACTACTACTACTACTACTTCTCCTATTACTGCTACTACTTCTACTACAACAACTACTATAACTACTACTACTTCTCCTACTGTTACAACTACAACTGCTACTAATACGACTATGACAACAATAACAACCACTACTACTATTGCAACTACTACTACAAGTATGATTACTACTACTACTTTTGTTGCTACTGCCTTAGCTACCACTACTGCTTCTACTACTACCGCTAATACCTCTCCTATTGCTACCACAGTTATTGTTGCCACCACTACTAGTACTACTCCTTTTACCACTACTACTACTACTACTACTATTACTACTACTACTACTACTACTACTACTACTACTACTTCTACTACTACTATCATTACTACTACTACTACTTCTGCAACTACTGTTGGTACTACTAGTACTACTATTGTTGCTGCTACTTCTACTACTACAACAATTACGACTACTACTACTACTATTATTATTATGACTATTTCTGCTACTACTGCTACTGCTACTACTATTGCTACAACTAGTCCTTTTACAACTAGTGCTACTACTACCACTACTACTACTGCTTGTACGACTACTACTACTACTACTATTACCTCAGCTACTACTATACTGCAACTATTACTACACTATTACTACAACAACTACTACTAGCACTGCTACTACTCCAATAACTAATACTATTACTACTACAAATACTACTACTACTACTACTTCTACTACTATTGCTACTACTACTACTACTATAACTACTCCTACCAAGACTTCTACTACTACTACATCTGCTACTGTTGCTACTACTACTGATACTACTTGTCATATTACCACTACTGCTACTGCTACTACTACTACCACTATTACAACTGCTACTTTTACTACAACTAGTTCTATGATTACTACATCTGCTATGACTACTACTACTGCAACTGTAATAGCTACTACTATTACTACTAAAACAACACCTACTAGTACTACTACTTATACTACAACAAATACAGTCACTGCAGGTAATACTGCTACTAAAATTGCTACAGCTACTACTATTGCTACTGTTACTGCTCCTACTATTATTGCTACTGCGGCTACTGCTACTGCTACTGCTGCTACTGCTGCTACTAGCACTACTACTGCAACTACTACTATGACTTCTACTACTTCTGCTGCTACTTCTACTGCTTCTACTACTACTGCTGCTACTACTTCTAACGCTACTTCTACTGCTGCTGCTACTACTACTACTACAACTACTACCACCTCTGCTGCTACTACTACTTCTATTACTACTACTGCTACTCCCAATACTATTACTAGTACTATATCTACTACAACAAATACTACTGTTATTGCTACTGCTACTAACCTCACTACTACAATTGATACAACTACTTCAACTACTACTACTACTACTACTTATGATACTTCTACTACTACTACTACTACTACTACTACTACTACTACTACTATTACTGCTACTACTAGTACTGCTCCTCCGCCTCCTCCTCCTGCTGCTATTACTACTACTATTACTACTAGTACTACTACATCTACTACTACTGCTACTATGACTACTATTGCTACTATTATTGCAACTGCTACTATGCCAACTATGACTACTGCCACTGTTGCTACTTAAGCCACTCCTAATACTACTACTACTACTACTACTACTCAGACTACTACCACTACTACTATGAATACTCCTACTAGTACTACTACTACCACTCCAAGTCAGACTCCTACTACAACTTTGACTTTGCAACTACTAGTATTACTGCAACAACTTTTACGCCTAATACTACAGCTACAACTTCTACTGCTACTGCAACTACAACTATTATAACTACTGCAAATCCTTTTACTACTATAACTGCTGCTGCTACCGTGACTACTACTACTACTACTACCGCTACTACTACCACTATTATAGCCAGAACTACTACTACTGCTAGTAATGCTTCTACTATTACTTCAATGACATCGTCTACTATTACTACTGTTGCAACTACTATTACTACCACTGCTACTACTACTGTAACTGCTACTACTAAAACTAGTACTGTCACTATTTCTACTATTACTGCTACTATTGCCACTAATACTACTACTAGTATTACTACTACCGCTACTACTGCTACTACTACAATAATAACAACAATAACAACTACTACTACAACAACGACTACTGCTATTACTACTACTATTGTTGCTACTACTTCGACTACTGCTCCTACTACTACTACCACCACTAGCACTACTACAACTGCTGCTACTATTACTGCTAGCACCACCACAACTACCAATATTATTGCTGCTACTATGACTATTGCTATGGCTACTACACAATTTCTCCTACTACTTCTACTACTACGGCTACTGGTACTGCTACGAATGCTATTGCTACTAATATTGCTACTATAGCAACTACTACTACCTCTCCAACTACAACTACTGCTACTACTATTGGTACAATTGCTACTGTTGCAACTTTTACTATGACTACTGCAACTAATACTGCTGCTGCTGCTACTACTACTACTACGACTACTACTACTACTACTATAACTAGCACTACTACTACTGTTGTAGCTACTGCAACTACGGCTACTAGTATCGATGTACTACTGCTCTACTATCGCTACTACTGCTATTACTATTCCTACTAATACTGCTTCTACTATTACTACTATTACTACTACTACTACTTTTGCTACTAATACTTCTATTACTACTACTTACTACCACTACTGTTGCAGCAGCTGCTGCTGCTGCTACTACTGCTGTAGCTATTACTACTGCTACTACAATTACCGCAACAGTTAGTACTACTGCTGCTTCTATCGTTGTTACTACCACTACTACTACTAAACCTACTTGTTATCCTACTGCTACCACTGCTACTACCCCTAATGCTTCTCCTGGTACTACTACTACTTCACCTAGTACTCCTACTGCTACTACAACTACTACGACTACCATTATTATTACTGTTGCTTCTACTACTATTACTGCTGCTACTAAAACTACTACTACAATAACTACTGCTACTGTTGTTATTGGTGCTATTCCAACTACTACTCCTATTACTGCCACTACTACTACTCCTACTACTATTACTATGCAACTACCACTAATACTACTATTAATACTGCTATTACTACTACTACAACAACAACAACTAGTACTGCTACTACTACTACCACTACTACTACTAATACTATTACTCCTATTACTACTACTACTACCGCTTTTGCTACTTCTACTGCTACTACTACTACTGCTACTATGACCACCATGCTCCTAATATGACTACAGCTTCAAT
>RXID01015798.1:21349-35394 GCA_005019695.1 Trichopus zeylanicus subsp. travancoricus | reverse complement strand
ATTGTAGAAGTAGTAGTTGGAGTAGCAGTAGTAGCAGTACTGGTAGTAGTAGTAGTAGTAATTGTAGAAGTAGTAGTTGTACTAATAGCAGTAGTAGTCATAGTAGAAGTAGTAGTAGTAGTAGTTGTACTAGTAGTAGTAGTAGCAATAGTAGTCGTAGGAGTAGTAGTAGCAGTAGTATCAGCAGTAGAAGTCATATTAATACTAGTAGATAGTAGTAGTAGTGGTGGTGGTACTAGTAGTGGTAGTTGTTGTTGTTGTACGCATAGTATTAGTTGTATTAGGAGTAGGAATAGTTGGAGTAGGAGTAGTAGTAGTTGGAGTAGTAGATGTAGTAGTTGTAGTTGCAATAGTAGGAGTAGGAGTAGTTCTACCAGTAGTAAGAGTAAGAGTAGCTATAGTAGTATTTGTAATAGTAACAGAAATATTAATAGTAATAGTAGTAGTAATAGTAGTAGTGGTAGTAAAAGTAGTTGTTGTAGCAATTGTAATAGTATTCCGAGTAGTAGGAGTAGGTAAAGTAATAGTAGTAGTAGTAATAGTTAGAGTAGTGCTAGTATTAGTAGTAGTAGTAGTAGTGACAGCATTAGTAGTAGTAGTAGCAGCAGCAGGAGCACCAGTAGCAGTAGAAATAGTAGTCGTAGTGGTAGTATTAGTAGCAGCAATTGTTGTAGGAGCAGTAATAGTAATAGTAGTAGTAGTAGCAACACGAGTAGTAGAAGTTGTAGTAGTAGTAGTAGAAGTAACAGTAGCCATAGTAGTAGTAGTAGTAGTAGTGGTAGTTGTCGTCGTAGTAGCAGTAGTTGTGCTAGTAGTAGTAGTAGCAGTAATAGCAGTAGCAGCAATAGTAGTAGTAGTTGTAGTAGTAGCAGCTGTAGTAGCAATAGTAGCAGTAGTGGCAATACAAATTGTAGTACTAGTAGTAGTAGTTGTAGTATTAGTAGTAGTTGTTGTAGTAGCAATAGTAGCAGTAGTAGTTGTAATAGTAGTAGTAGTAGTAGTGGTATATGTACTATTAGCAATAGTTGTAGTAGTAGTAGTAGAAGTGGATGTAGTAGCAGTAGAAGCAGCAGCAACAGTAGTAGTAGTAGCAGAAGTAGTAGGAGGAGGAGAAGGTGTAGGAGTAGAAGTAGTATTACGAGTAGTTGTAGCAGTAGTAATAGTATTAGGAGTACTATTAATAGTAGTAGGACTAGTAGTATGAGAAGCAACAAAAGTAGTAGCACTAGTCGTAGTAAGAGTGGAAGTAGTTGTAGTAGTCGGAGTAGTAGCAGTATTTGTAGGAGTGGTAGCAGTACTAGTTGTACTAATAGGAGTAGCAATAGTAGTAGCAGCAACAGTAGTAGTTTCATGAATAGTAGTAGTCGTAGTGGTAGAAGTAGTAGTAGCAGTAGTAGTAGTTGTGTTAGTAGTTGTAGTAGTAAAAGTAGAATTAGGAGTAGCAGAAAGAGCAGGAGTTTAAGTAGTAGTAGTTGTTCTTGTTGTTGTAGTAGTTGTAGTAGTAGTAGTAGTAGGAGTAGTAGTTGTAGTAGTAGTAGTAGTAGGAATAGTAGCAGTAGTACAAGCAATAGGAGTTGTAGTAGTCATAGCAATAGGAGTAGTTGTAGTAGTAGTAGTAGTAGTATTAGCAGTAGGAGGAGTTGCAGTAGTAGGAGGAGGAGTAGTAGTAGCAGTAATAGTTGTAGAATTTGTAGTGGTGGCAGTAGTAGTAGTAGTAAGAGTAGTAGGAGTAGTAGCAGTAGGAGTAGTTCTAGTAGTAGTGGTAATAATAATAGTAGTAGTAGTAGTAGTAGTAGTAGTAATTGTAGTAGTAGTAGTAGTAATTGTAGTAGTTATTGGAGTAGTGGTTGTGCTTGTAGTAGTAGTTGTAGCTGTAGTGTACTAGTAGTAGTAGCGGCTGCAGTCGCAACCGTAGTAGTAGTCGTAGTAGAAATAGTAGTAGTAGTAATAGTAGCAATCAGAGTAGTTGTAGCAGCAGCAGTAGTAGTAATTGTAGGAGTCGTAGTAGCAGTAGTAGTAGTAGTTGTTGTTGTAAAAGAAGTAGAAGTAGCATTAGTAGCATTAGTAGTAGTTGTTGTTGTGATAGAAGTAGTAGCATTAGTAGTAGTAGCAGTAACAGAAGTAGTAGTGGCAGCAGAATTACTACTATTAATCCTACTCCAATTGCTACTACTACTACTACTACTACTACTACTGCCACTACTCATACTCCTGTTACTGCTACTACTATCACTTCCA
This sequence comes from Trichopus zeylanicus subsp. travancoricus, assembly GCA_005019695.1. NCBI lineage: Eukaryota > Viridiplantae > Streptophyta > Magnoliopsida > Dioscoreales > Dioscoreaceae > Trichopus > Trichopus zeylanicus. The sequence goes on along the minus strand of RXID01015798.1, from coordinate 33,156 downwards.
CAACTACTGCTACTATACTACTTCTGCACCTATTCTTGCTCTTGCTTCTACTACTACTACTCCTGCACCAACTACAGAGACTCCTAATCATGTTGTTGCTGATGCTACTACTAGAACTTCTGCTACTACTTCTGCTGCTGCTATTGTTGCTACTTCTACTGCTGCTCTACTACTGAAGCTAATATGATTACATCTACTACTGGTCTTAGAGCTACTTGTCTGATTACTACTTCCACTAATATTGCTTCTACTGCTACAACTACCACTACTGTTGGCGCTGTTGCTATTGCTAATACTACTATTGCTATTGCTACTACAACTACTACGAATACTACTACTACTGCTGCTGCTACTACAGCTGTTACTACTACAACTTCTACTACTACTACTGCGGCTACTATTTCAACTACTACTTTACTACTTTTACTACTACTACTACTAATACTACTATAACTACAACTGCTTCTACGTCTACAGCTGCTGCTACTTCTACTACAACAACTACTACTACTACGATTACTACTATTTCTACTACTCCTACTACTGCCGCTACTACTACTCCTACAACAACTACTACTACTGTTACTACTACTACTTCAACTCGTACTACTACTATTGCTATAGCAAGAACTACTACTATTACTACTAATACTACAATTACAACAACAACTATTACTACTACCACTACAACTACAATTATCACTCCTATTACTATTGCTACTACAACTACTACAATAACTACTACTACTGCAACTACCACACCTCCTGGTACTGTTACTACTACTACAGCTCCAGCTACTACTACTGTAATGCCATCCGCTATTGCAACTACTACTGCTACTGTAATGCCTTCCGCTACTAGTACTGCCACTACTATTGCTACTCCTATTACAACCACTACTACCACTACTAAAACAAAAACTACTGCTACTATTGCTGCTGCTAGTACAACTGTAACTACAACTAATCCTATTACTGCTACTCCTACTACTACTACTTCTACTCCTACCACTACTACTAGAACTATTACTACAACTCCTACTCCAACTCTCATTACTACCACTACTACCCCTACACCAACAACTACAACTCCAATTACAACGACTACTACTACTATTATTATTACTACTTTTGCAACTAGTACTACTACTACTACCACTATTAGTAGTACTACTACTAATACGACTACTACTACTACTATGACTACTACTACTCTTGCTGCTGCACCAGCTACTACTACTATAACTACTATTACTACTGCTACTGCTACTATTGCACTAATACTACCAGTACTACTACTAGAATAGCTACTAGTCCTACAACTACTACTATTGCCACTACTAATACTACTGCGACTACTACTACCAGTACAACTACTACTACTACTACTCCAACTACTACTATTACTACTACTACTACCACTGTTACTCCTGCGACTACTACCACAACTCCTACTGCTACTACAACACTCCTACTACTACGACTATTACTACTACTACTACAATTACTACAAATTCTCCTACCACAACTACTAAAACCGCTACAGCTATTATTACTACTACTGAACTACTTCTACTACAACTACTTCTAATACTATTGTTACAACAACAACAACAACAACTACTACTACTACTACTGCTGCTACTACGATGACTACTGCTACAACAACAACTTTTATAGCTACTACTGCTAGTAATACTCCCACTACTACTACTGCTGCTACAAGTACTACTACTATACTAATACTACTACTACTACAGCTACTACTACTTTTACTACTCTACTACTACTATTACTACTCTACTACTACTACTACTAATGCTTCAACTACTACCATTACAACAACTACGACTGCTACAACTACCACTACAGCAACTACTAGTACTACTACTACTACTACTTCTTCCAATACTACTACTACTGCTACTACTACTATGACTACTACTATTACTACTACAACAACAACTACTATTACTACTACTACTACGACTACTACTACTGCTACTATGACTACTACTACTACTTCCACTACTGCTACTACTACACTACAATTACAAGTACTACTGCTAGAATTACAACTACTCCTACAACTACTACTATTACCACTACTAATACTAGTACTATTGTTGCCACCACTACTGCTACTTCTGCTTCAACTACTACTATTACTACTCTACTACTACTAATGCTTCTCCTACTACCATTACAACAACTATGACTGCTACAACTACCACTACAGCAACTACTAGTACTACTACTGCAACCACCACAACTACTACTACTACTACTTCTTCCAATACTACTACTACTGCTACTACTACTATGACTACTACTATTACTACTACTACAACTACTACTATTGCTACTAATATGATTACTACTACTACTATGACTACTACTGCTACTATGACTACTACTACTACTACCACTACTGCTACTACTACACTACTATTACAAGTACTACTGCTAGAATTACAACTACTCCTACAACTACTACTATTACCACTACTAATACTAGTACTACTGTTGCCACCACTACTACTACTGCTGCTTCAACTACTACTACTCCTACTTCTATTATTACTACGGCTAATACAACTACTACTCCTATGATTACTACCACAAGTCCTACTCCTACAGCAACTACTTCTACTACTAGAATTACTACAAATTCTCCTACCACAACAACTAATACTCCTACTACTCCTACTCCTACCCTACTCTACTACTCTACTACTACTACTACTAATGCTTCTACTACTCCTAATCCAACTTATACTGCTACTACTGCTCCTACAACTACTACAACTGCTAATATTACTACTACAACAACTACTAGTCCTACTACTACTACGACTACTACTACTACTACAACTACTACAGCTACTACTACTACAACTAGTTCTACTATTACTTCTACTCTAACTCATACTACTACTATTACTACTACCAATACTATTATTGCTTCTACTGGTACTACTGCTACCACTACTCCACCGATTACTACTATTACTATTACTACTACTGCTACTACTACTACTACTACTACAAGTACTACTTCTACAACTACTACAATTACTGCTAATGCTACTACTACTACTACTACTCCTCCTACCACCATTCCTGCTGCTACTGCTACTGTTGCGGCTACTGCTACTACTACTACTATTGCGACTACTGCAGCTACTACTACTACTACTACTACTACGACTACTACTACTACCACTGTTGTTGTTGCTGCTGCACCTACTACTACTGCTACGACTACAACTACTACTACTTCTACTATTGGTACTACTACTACTACAATTACTACTGCTACTACTACGTGTACAACTGCTACTTCTACAACTACTGCTATAATTACTACTACTACTATTACTACTACTACTACTGTCGCTGCTACTACCACTACTACTAAAACACCAACAACTACTACTTATACTTCTACTACTACAAGTACTACTATTAGTAGTAGTACAACCAAAACTATTACAACAACTACTACTACTGCTAATACAACAACTACTACTACTACTATTTCTTCTGCTGCTGCTACTACTACTATTGCTTTTGTTGCTGCGGCTACCGTTGCTACTCGTCCTACGACTGCTACTACTGCTGCTGCTGCTGCTATTACTACTATGACTACTATGACTAGTATGACTACTACTGCAACTTCTACTACAACACCTGCCATTGCATCTACTCTTGCTATTACTACTACTATGGCTACTACTACAACTACTAGTACTACAATTACTACTACCACAACCACAACTGTTACTCTACTAATATTACTACCACTACAACTACTACTACTACTACTATTACTACCACTAATACCACTGCTACTCCTGCGATTACTACTTCTACTCCTACTGCAACTACTAAGATTACAACTTCAATGACTATTACTACTACTACTATAGTTAAAACAAATTCTCCAACTACAACCACTAATACTGCTACTACTACTACTCCTACTACTACTACAACTACTACTCTAACTACTATTACTACTACTACTGCAACTACTACTACAACGACTACCAGTACTACTACTACTACCACTCCTACTACCACTACTACTGCTACCTCTACTAATACTACTACCACTACTTCAACTACTACTACTACTACTACTAAAACTACAACAACTGCTACTACTACAACTACTACTACTACTACTACTACAACAACAACAACAACTACTACTACTACTCTTGCTACTACCGTCGCTTTTAGTACTACTATGACTATTACAACAATTACTACTACTACAACTGCCACTATGGCAACTACTAGTACACTACAGTAATCACTAGTACAACTACTAGTACTAGTACTAGTACTACTACACCTACTACACCTATTACTACTACTAGTACTACCAGTACTACTACTACTACTCCTCCTACCAATACTGCTACTACTACTACTAATAATACTACGACTACTACTACTAATACGACTACTACCGCTACTATGACTACTACTACTACAACTCCTACTACTACTACAACTGCTGCTACTACTACTACACAACAACTACAAGTACTACTACTACAACTATTAGTACTTCTACAACTACTACAATTACCACTACTAATACTACTACTATTGCTGCTACCACTACTACTGCTTCTACTTGAACTACTACTACTCCTACAGCTAGTATTACAACTACTAATACTACTATTTCTCCTACGACTACAACCACAACTCCTACTGCTACTACAACTACTCCTACTACTATGACTATTACTACTACTACTACTACAATTACTACAAATTCTCCTACCACAACTGCTAATATTGCTAGTACTCCTACTCCTCCTACTACTCTACTACTACTACTGCTACGACTAATATTACTGTTACCACTACTACTACTACTGCAACTACTTTTATAGCTACTACTACTACTACTCCCACTACTACTTCTACTACTAGTACGACTACTACTACTAATACTACTACTACTACTTCTACTACCACTACTGCTACTACTACTACTCCTACTTCTACTACCCCTACTGCCACTACTACTACTACTACTGATACCGAAACTTCTACTACTGCTACTACTATAACAACTATCACTACTACAGCTACAACTACTACTATGATTACTACTACCACTACCCCTGCTACTACTACTACTACTACCGCAACTACTGGTACTATAAGTGCAACTACTACTTTTACAACTACTACTACTCCTACAGCTAATACAACTATTATTATTAATAATACCACCAGTATTGCTAAAACTACTGCTAATACTAGTACTTCTACTACTGCTACTACTACTATTATCACTACAACTGCTATTGCTACTAGTATACTGCCGCTAAAACTATTACTACTACTGCTGCTACTACTACTACTACTATTACTACTTCTACAACTGCTACTGCTGCTACAATGGCTGCTACTACTACTACTACTATTGCTGCTGCTACAACTACTCCCACTGCTATTGCTTCTATTGCTACTACTACTGCTGCTACTACTATTACTTCTACTACTACTACTATTACTTATACTACGACTACAACATCAACTACTAATATTGTTGCTATGACAACTATTATGACTACTACTACTATTACTACTACTTGCATAATAACTATTACTGCTACCGCTACTCCTACTACTACTACTTCTACTGCTGCTGCTACAACTATTTCTATGGCTGTTGCTATCACTTCTACCACTACAACCACTACTACCACTGAGGCTACTACTATTACTACTACCAGCACTACTACTAGTATTGCTACAACTACTGAGGCTACTACTACTACTACTACAAGTAGTACTACTTCTACTGCTACTGCTACTATTACTACTACTGTTACTACTGCTACTACTGCTACTACTATTGAGGCTACTACTATTACAACTAGTACTACTACTACTACTTCTGCTACTATTACTATTACTACAAGCACAACTAATATTGCCACTACTCCTGCTACTGCTGCAAATATTTATTTTACTACTACTACTACTGCTCCTACAGCTACTGTTACAACAAAACTACTACGACAACTGCTACTGCTGCAGTTACTGCTATTTCCACTAATACTTTTACGATTACAACTGCAACTACTACCACTACTGCTACTATAATCGCTACTGCTACTGCTACTGCTACTAGAACTACTAATAGTACAACTATTGATGCTGTAGTTGTTGCTGCAATAACTGCTACTACCACTGCTATCACTACTACTTCTGCTACTACTACTACTACTACTACTACTGATACTATTGCTACTTCTACCACTAATGCTACTAATACTACAACTACTACTACTACTACTACTACTACTGATACTACTACTATTGTTGCTGTTGCTGCTTCTATTGCTACTATTACTATTACCACAACTGCTACTACTGCTACTACTGTTATTGTTGCTGCTTCCTCTACTACTATTACTCCTACTACTACTACTCCTACTACTACTATAGCTAGTACTTCGGCTGCTATTGCTACGACTAATACTATTTCTACTACTATTGCTCCTATTACTATAGCAACTACTATTGCGACTACTGCTGCTACTACTACTATTTCTACCACCACTACTAATACTCCTGCTACTACTAATACTACTATTGTTTGTATTGCAACTACTACTACTACTACTACTACTCCTACAACCACTACTGCTATTTCTACTATGGCTACTACTACACTACTACTACACCTACTACTGATACTACTACTGCTATGGCTACCACTACTGTTGTTTCTACTACAACTACTACTACTGCGAAGACCACTTCTACTATTACAATGAGTACTACTACTACGACTTCTGCGAAAACAACGTCAACTTCTTCTATGACTACTACTAGTACTACTGCTACTGCTACTGCTATTGCTACTACTACTACTACTAAAGTACGACTACTACTACTACTGCAACTACTACTGCTACTAATACTACAACTACTACTGTTGCTGCTACTACTACTACTATTATTGCTCATATTACTGTACCTATTACAACTAATACCACCACCACCACTACTACTATTACCCATATTACAACAACTATTGCTACAACTATTTCTACTAATAGTACTTCTGCTACTACTATCGTTGTTACTTGTACTTCTACTACAACTAATACTGCTACTACTTCCACTATAACAACAACTACTACTACTATTCTAGCTACTACTACTACTAGGACAATTACTACTACTACTACTTCTACTACTGCCACTACGACAACTACTAGCACTACTACTGCTACTCCTACTACTACTACTACTTTCACTACTCCTACTACTTCTACTACTACAACCATTACTAGTACTACTAATATCAATACTACTACTACTGCTAATAGGGCTGAGCAAACCGGTTAACCAAACCGATTTTGCTCATTTTAGAACAGGAACCGGATTTCGATTCTCAAAAAATTGAGAATCGGAACCGTATTGGTTTGGGTAAAGAACCAGTTTTTCGGCTCAGGTTCTAAACCGGTTCTAAAAATAGTTAACCGGAGCTCCGGCGTCAGGATGACCGGCGAGGGCGAGGCGACATCGCTGTGAGCGCGGGGGCGAGTGCGAAGGCGAGGCGGCGTCGCTGTGAGCTAGGGGGCGAGTGCGAGGGCGAGGGCGAGGACAAGGGTGAGGAGGCGTAGCTGCGACCTCGGGGACGAGGGTGAGGACGATGCGGCGTCGCTGCGACCTCGGGGGCGAGGGCGAGGGCAAGGCGGCATCGCTGCGAGCTCGGGGGCGATAGCGAGGCCGAGGTGGCATCCGCGCATTGCTGCGAGCTCGGGGGCGAGGCGAGGGCGAGGCCGATGCGATGGCGTCGGCGCGTTGCTGCGAGCGCGGGGTCGAGGCGAGGGCGAGGTCGAGGGCGAGGTCGAGGGCGAGGACGAGGGCGAGTGCGAGGCTGAGGCGATGCAATTAGGGTTAGGGTTAGGTTTAGGGTTTTATATAGTAAACCGGTACGGTTCCCGTTAACCGATTTTTCAGAAAACGTGGAATCGAAATCGGAACCAGTTTTCCGGTTCTGTGAAATTTCAGAACCGGAACCTTACCGGTTTGGCCTAAGAATCGGTTTTTCGGTACGATTCTCAACCGGTACGGTTTGGTTAACCGGATTTTCGATTTTTTTGCTCACCCCTACCTGCTAATACTATGGCTAATACTGCTACTATTACTACCACTACTACTTCTATAGCTACTAGTACTACTACGACTACTACTAATACTAATCCTGCTACTACAACTACTAGGATTACTACTACCTCTACTATTGCAACTACTACAACTACTGCTACTACTACTACTGTCGTAAATACTTCTACTATCATTACGACTATTGTTGCTCTTACTACTATTGCTACTAATACTTCTGCTACGACAATAACTTCTACTACTGCTACTACTTCAACTGATAGTAATACAATTTCTACTACTAGTAGTACTACTATCTCTACTACTACTATAATTTCTACTGCTGCTAATACTACCACTACAACTTTGACAACTACTGCTACTGCCGCAATGGGTACTACAACTACTACTGTTGGTACTTCTACTACTACTACTGCTACTACTACTACCACTACTGCTACTACTGCTGAAACAACTACTACTACTACTATTGCAGCTGCTACAACAACAACAACTACTACTGATACTACTACTGCTACAATTTCAACAACAAAAACTACTACTGCTACTCCTACAACTCCTACTACTGCTATAACGAGTACTACTATAACTGCAACTGCTGTTACCACTGCTACTACTACTTAGACAACTACTACTATGGCTACTACTACCACTGTTGTCGTTGCTACTGCTACTACTACTACTACCACTACCCCTAGTACTACCACTACTACTGGTCCTACTATAGTTACTGCTGCTGCTGCAACTACTACTACTACTACCACCACTGCTTCAAATACTACTACTACTGCTGTCGCTACTACTACAACTACAACTACTGCTACTATTGCTGCTGCTACTACTACTACTTCTACCACTAATGCTGCTGCTACTACTGCTACTTCTACCACTAATGTTGTAAATACTACTTCTACTATTGCTGCTACTTCTACCACTAATGCTGCTAATACTACAACTACTACTACCACTGATACTACTACTATTGCTGCTGCTACTGCTTCTACTACTACTACTACTACTTGTAGTAGTAGTATTGCTACTCCTGCTTCTACTACTCCTCCTCCTACAACTTATCCTACTATTACTACTATTGATACTACTACTACTTCTACTACCACTATTGTTGCTTCTACTACTAATAGTATTTCTACTACAACTACTACTGCTGCTACTACCACTACTGCTAGTACTGCAACTACTACAACTACTGTTGTTGCAACTATTGCTAATACTACTACAACTACTACTATGACTCCGCTTTCTCCTACTACTACTATAACTACTACTACTACTGCCAACACTGCTATTGCTGCTACTACTACTCCTATAACAACTTTTACTTCTGCTACTACTGCTATTGCTTCTCCGACCGCTACTATGGTTGCTGTTGCTCCTCCTACTACTACTGCTGCTGCTGCTGCTGCTACTACCCCTACTACTGCTACGGCTACCGCTACTACTATTGCCACTGCTGCTGCTGCTATTACCACTATTATTAATTCTAATACAATTACTGCTACAACTACTACTATTAATGCTGCTGCTGCTACTGCTAGCACTGCAACTAATACTATTGCTGCTGCTACTACTAGTACAACTATTGTTGCTACCAATTTCACTACTCCTATAACTACGACAACTACTACTCCTATTATAGCAACTACCGCGACTGCTACTATAGCAACTACTGCTACTATTGTTACTGTAGCTACTTTTGCTACTGTAACTGCTACTACTACTACTGCCACTACTATTATTGCTGCTACTACTTCATCTACTACTACAACTACAACAACTACTGTAGCAACTACAGCTACTACTGCTACTACTACTACAACTAAGAGTACTAATGCTACTGCTACCACTACTACCGCTACTACTCCTATTCTACTCCTACGACAACTATTACTACTCCAACTCGTAGTACTACTACAACAACAATAACTACTACTACATGTAGTACAGCAACTACTTCTGCTACTACAACCACTAGTTCTAATACTCCCACTATTGCTACTACTACTCCTATTCCTCCTCCTACTATTGCCACTTCTACTACTACTAGTCCTACTCCTACTCTACTGCTACTACTACTACTACTCCTCCTACTACTACTAGTACTACTACTCTACTAGTACAACAACTGCTACTAGTACTCCTACGACTTCTAATACTAATACCACTACTGCTACTACTACTACTAATACTACAACTTCAACTTCTACTACTGCCACTCCTACTACTCCTACTAATACTCCTACTCCTACTAGTCCTGCTACCACTATTACTGTTACAACAACTACTACTACTTCTCTTACTACTACTACTAGTACTACTACAACTACTACTAATGCTATTACCATTACTTCTGCAACTACTACTACAACTATTACTTTGACTACCACTCTTACTACTACTATAACTACTATTACTACTACTACTACTACTACTACCACTACAATGCCTACTACTACTGCTACTCCTAGTACTACAACTACTACTGCTACCACTATTACTATTATTACTTGTACTACAACTATTGCTACTACTATAGTTACTGCGACTACTACTGTTACTCTTACTACTACTACTACTATCACTATTACTACTGCTACTACTACTCCTACTGCTACTCCTACTCCTACACTACTGCGGTTGACTAGTACTACTCTGCTACTACTACTATTACTACTACTCCTATTATTACTCTTACTACTACTACTCCTCCTCCTCCTCCTCCTCCTCCTCTTTCTCTTACTATTATTACTCTTACCACTCTTACTACTCTTACTACTACTGCTACTACTACTAGTAGTACTCTTACTACTACTACTACTACTAGAACTACTACTACTACTACTACTACTACTACTACTGCTGCTACACCTACTCCTACTCCTACAGCTATTACTACTATTACAAGTACAACCACTACTATTACTATTTCAACTAATACTACTAGTACTGCTACTATTGCTGCTGTTGCTCTTACTAGTGCTCCTATAATTACTACTACAGCTTCTGCTACTACTGCTAATATTACTACTGCTGCTACTACTACTTCTGCTACAACTACAACAACTACTGCTGCTGCTACTCTTACAACTATGACTACTACTGCTACAACTATTACTACCACTACAAGTACGAGTACTACTAGTACTACTGCTATTACGACTGCTACCACTACAACTATTGCTATTACTGCTGCTGCTGCTACTACTACTACTATTACCACTACTATTACTTCTACTACTACAGCAACTCCTACCCTTATTACTACTGCTCTATTATTACTACTACTATATTATTACTACTACTACTGTTGCTAAAATAATAAATCCTACCAATACTACTAGTGCTACTACTACTACTACGACTACTACCACTGCTATTACTACTACTAATGCTACTGCTACTACTCCTACAACTACTCAAACTACTACTACTACAACTACTACTTCGCTACTACAATTTCTAGTAGTATTACTACAACTACTACTAGTACTCCTACTGCTACTACTACTATTACTACTGCTGCTGATGCTTCTACTAACATTGTTGCACATGCAACTACTACTACTACACTCCTCCACCTACTACTGTAACTATTGCTCCTACTACTACTC
>RXID01015798.1:0-20799 GCA_005019695.1 Trichopus zeylanicus subsp. travancoricus | reverse complement strand
AATAATTTTCATGGTAGTAGTTATACTAGGAGTGGAAGTTGTAGTAGGAATGGTAGCAGTAGTAGTAGGAGTAGCAGTGGTAGTAGCATTGATAATAGCTATAGAAACAACAATAGTAGTAGTAGTTGGAGGAGGAGGTTGTAGAAGGTAGTAGTAGTGCTACTAGTAGGACTAGTAGTACTAGTAGTAGTAGTGCTAGTAGTAGTAGGAGGAGGAGGAGGAGGAGGAGGAGGAGGGGGAGAAGGAGCATTAGTCATAGTCGTAGTAGTAGTAATAGTAGTAGTTGTTGTTGTTGAAGTAGCAGTATTAGTAGTAGATGTAGTAGTAATAGCAGCAATAGTAGCAGTTGTAATAGTAGTAGTAGTATTAGCTGTAGGAGAAGTAGTAGTTGTTGTAGTAGTAGTAGTTATAGTATTACAAGTAGTAGTAGTAGTAGTAGTCGCTGTAGTAGAGGTAGTTGTAGTGCCAGTAGTTGTAGTTGTTGTAGTAGTCGTTGGAGTGGTAGTAGCAGCAGTAGGAGTAGTAATAGGAGTAGTGGTAGTAGTAGTAGTAATAATAGTAATAGTAGAGCTGTAGTGGTAATAGAAGTAGTAGGCGTAGTAGTTGTAATTGCAATTGTTGTGGGAGTAGTAGTTGTAATAATAATAGTAGTAGTAGTAATAGTCATAGTAGTAGGAGTAGCGGTAGAAGTAGCAGTAGTAGTAGTGGTGTTAGTAGTAGTCGTAGAAAGAGTAGTAATAGTTGTAGTAATAGCAGTAGCAGTAGCAGTAGTAGTGCTGGTAGTAGTAGTTGTTGTATCAGAAGCGGTGGTAATAGTGGTGATTGCAATAGTAGCTGTAGTAGTAGTCGCAGAAGTAGTAGTAGTAATAGTAGTAGTTGTAGAAGTAGAAGTAGTGGTAATAGTGGTAGTAGTAGTTGTTGTTGTTGTTTTTGTAGTAATAGTAGTAGTTGTTGTTGTTGTAGTAATAGTAGTTGTAGTAGTAGTAGTGGTACTAGTGGGAGTAGTAGTAGGAATACGTGTTGGGGAAGGAATACTAGTTGGAGTAGTAGTAGTAGGAGTAGTTATAGTAGTAGTAGTAGTAGCAGTAGCGGTAGTGGAGGTCATAGTAGTAGTAGTAGTAGGTGTAGCGGTTGTAATAGTTGTTATTATTGTGGTAGTAGTGGCAGTAAGAGTAGCAGTAGGATTAGCAGTTGTAGTAGTAGTTGTTGTAGTAGTCATTGTAATAGTAGTAGCAGTAGTAGCAGTCGTAGTAATATTTGCAGTAGTAGAAGTAGTAGTCTATGAAGTAGGAGTATTACTCATAATAGTAGTAGTAGTAGCAGAGTAGTAGTAGCATTGAAGTAGTAGTACTAGTAGTAGTTGTTGTAGCAGTAGTATTGGTAAAAGTGATGTAGGACACTCAAAGGAAGTTCAGGAATATCAAAAGAAGCTAATTTAGAAGTCAAGGGGCCATGACAAATGATTTAATTCACTCCTTTATTTAAACTTAGGATTTACCTTACTTAGTACCTTTCTATGTTTAAATTCTCTTCATTATGATGTCTTAGTCTTATTTTCGGATTCCACCAACCCAAGACTAATTTTGGGCTGAATCCTCTTCAGTTTAGGACTTGGGAAGGATGAATCCTTATTTAGTATTTTATTTTCGTAGGTTAACTTATTCATAACTTCTACTAACCCAATTAATGGGTTCAAACTGAGTTGTTTTCAGTTTAGGACTTGGGAAGCTAGAAACTTACTTAAATTGGATTTCTAGCATTTGTATAAATAGGCCATCAGTCCTATGGACGGGAGAATAACTTTTATTCTCAATAAAGTTCTACTTTAGTGAATTTTCTCTCTTCCTTGTGGATTCAAGGAGTTCTTAATAGAAGCAATGGTGTTTTCCTCGTCTACCACGCTTGTCGCTTTGTCAAGTGGTATCAGAGTGAGGCTCTCCTTGCTTAATGTCTAACGACAATGCAACCAGCAACAACCCTAGTGATGGTGCTCCTGTGGGTAATCACATCAGCTGTGAGTATTTTGATTCAACCATGGAGGCAATCCAAAACTCACTTGCAAGGTTGACGTTGAGGATGGATCAACTTGAAGGCTTGAATCAACCATGTCGATGGATTGATGAAGTGACTCACGATGCAATTGGTCGAGGAAATGCTTCGCAAGTGAATCCAAAGGGTTTACAAATCCTTGAAAACTCCCGTGATAAAGAAATTGAAGACACCCTTTATCGACTAGTTTCTGAGCATAATAGACATCATGATTTTCGCTTGAAGATTGATCTCCCATATTTCAATGGCTAACTTCAAATCAAAGATTTCCTCGATTGGCTTGCTGAAGTGGAACAATTCTTTGACTACATGGAGATTCTATCACCTATCAGTACATAATAATCTAGTAGAGACTGAATCTCATCAAGTGGCAAGATTCATTCGTGGGCTATGCACAACCATCCAAGATAGGTTTCCTTGCAACCTATTTGGATGGTTAATGAGGCTGTGAGGAGTGCAACTCATGTGGAGTTCCAATTAGAGTGACCTGTCATCAGAAATCAGATGGGGAGAACCATTGGTGAGAATTCAAAAGGAGCATAATCTATTCCTAACAGAGGTGCAGCTACACAACCTCCTCGACCTCCCACACAAGTGAGTCTTGAAGCTAGACCTACAAGGCCATCAGGAAACACCACATTAGCAAAGAACCCAAGTTCAAATTCTGATCTAAAGTGCTATCGCTATGGAAAATTTGGACATCGTTCTAATGTTTGTCCAGCACGATAACCTGTGAACTTGGCTATTGAAGATAATTTTGTGGTTGACAATTTACATGACTCGAAAGATGATGACCTAGCTTGTGATCAAGAAAATTATGAAGATGGAATATTCGAGAAGCCCGATGGTGAAAGGTCATCTTTAGTAGTTCAGAATATGATGTACATCCCAAAGCAAGAGGAAGACCTACAACGTCATAATATCTTCCGCACTCAATGCATAGTAAATGGCAAGATCCATGACATGATTATTGATGGGGAAGCAATGAAAACATCATCTCCAAGACTATGGTTGACAAGCTCCAATTGAAAATGGAATCACATCCCTCTCCCTACAATATTGGTTGGATTAAAAAGGTTGGTGAAACCAAGGTAACTGAACGGTGTCAAATTTGTTTTTCCATTGGAAAATTCTACAAGGATGAGGTAAACTGTGATGTTGTGGAGATGGATGCATGTCACATTCTTCTTGGCAGACCTTGGCAATTTGATAGAGATTCTACACATCATGGGCAAAACAATTGCTACATCTTCTTCAAAGATGGAAAGAAAATTATCCTTACCCCCATTGGCGAAGAGCGTCGACCCAAAAGTTTACAAGAGGAGGGTCACTCCTCCCTAATTGTGCAAAATTTTATAAACGAGGCTAAAGAGACAGCTCAAATATTTGTTGTGATTGAGAAAGGAATGGAGACAATGCCCACTAAAGCTCCAAAAGGCTTGCAACCCTTCCTAGATGAATTCAAGGAAATCATGCCTGATGATCTTCCAGATGAACTACCCCCAATGAGAGATATTCAGTACCACATTGACCTTGTTCCTGGACCGAGTTTACCAAATATGGCCCACTATAGAATGAGTCCAAAAGAGTCACAAATTTTACAAGACAAGGTTGAAGAGTTGATCAGAAAAGGAATGGTCAGAGTTAGCATGAGCCCATGTGCAGTTCCAGCCTTATTAACACCTAAGAAAGATGGAAGTTGGCGGATGTGTGTAGATAGTCGAGCCATCAACTGAATCACGGTAAAGTATAGATTCCCAATTCCTTGCTTAGAGGACATTCTGGACATGTTGGAAGGGTCAAAGTTGTTCTCTAAGATAGATTTGAGGAGTGGATACCATCAAATCAGATTTAGACCCGTTGATGTATGGAAAACTGCTTTCAAAACAAAAGAAGGACTTTTTGAGTGGCTTGTTATGCCTTTTGGACTCTCAAATGCACGAAGTACCTTCATACGATTGATGAATCAGGTACTCAAACCTTTCATTGGTCATTTTTTTATTGTTTAATTTGATGATATCTTGTTGTACAGCCATAATGAAGAAGAACATAAAAGGCATTTAACAAAAGTACTTACTATGATAAAGAAGGAGAAGTTGTACATCAACTCAAAGAAATGCCATTTTATGACTGACCACTTGGTGTTCTTGGGTTTTGTGGTAAGTGTTGAAGGCATTCATGTTGATGAAGAAAAGGTAAAAGCTATTAAGGAATGGCCAATACCCAGAAGTGTATCAGAAGTTAGAAGCTTCCATGGTCTGGCGACATTTTATCGGAGGTTTGTCAAAAACTTTAGTTCCATTATGGCACCAATAACCGAGTGTTTGAAGCAACACAAGTTCTCCTAGACTCAAGAAGCTAATAGATGCTTCGAGTTGATTAATGAGAAGTTATCTACTGCACCTATTTTGGCGTTGCCTAGCTTCAAGAAGTTATTCGAGGTAGATTGTGATCCTTCATACAAAGGCATTGGAGCCGTTATATCCCAGGAAGGAAGACCAGTGTCTTTCTATAGCGAAAAGTTGAGCGAAGCTCGAAAGAAACGGGCAACATATGAACTAGAATTTTATGCGGTTGTACAAATAGTTCATCATTTGAAGCACTATCTAATTCAACAAGAGTTCATTCTATATACTGACCACCAAGGTTTGAAATTTATTGATAGCCAGAAGGACTTGATTCGCATGCATGGTCGATGGTCATCATTCTTACAACAATACACCTATGTTTTGAAACACAAATTTGGACAAAAAAATAAGGTGGCAGATGCTTTGAGCCGCAGGGCAGCCTTGATGGTAACTATAAGCAATGAAGTTGAAGGGTTTGATTATTTGAAGGAATTGTATGCTGAAGATATAGATTTTAAAGAGGGGTTTAGAATGTGCCAAGCAGGACAAAGAAGTGATTTATATCTCCATAAAGGCTTTCTCTTTAAGGGTTCTCGTCTTTGCATTCCAAGGTGCTCCTTGAGAGAAAAGGTGGTGAAAGAGTTGCATAGCAGCGGCCTAGCAAGACATCTTGGGCATGACAAGAGCATTGCACTAGTTGAAGAGTGCTACTACTGGCCACAACTTAAGAGGGATGTCGGTCACTTTGTACAAAGGTGCTATGTATGCCAAACAGCCAAAGGAAGCTCTCAAAACACTGGCCTTTATACCCCATTGCCTGTACCAAATGCACCATGGGAGGATCAATCGATGAAGTTTGTTTTGGGGCTCCCCAGGACTCAATGAGGCTTAGATTCAGTACATGTTGATGTCAATAGATTTTCTAAGATGTCACACTTCATTCCATGTAAGAAGATAGTAGATGCAACAAGGGTGGCTAATCTATTCTTTCAGGGGATTGTAAGACTACATGAAGTGCCAAAGACTATCACTTCTGATTGTGACACAAAATTTCTAAGCCACTTTTGGAAGACATTATGGAGGTGATCTGATACGTCTCTGCAATTTAGTAGTGCTTATCATCCACAAATAGATGGACAAACTGAAGTAATGAATCGAACACTTGTAAACATCATTTGGTGTCTTGCAAGAGACAAACCAAAATAGTGGGACTATGCACTCGCACAAGCTAAATTCGCTTTCAATAACATGAAGAACAGGTCCACAGGAAAATCGCCATTTGAAATTATCAATGGAAGAACATCAAAGCACCCGCTGGATTTGGTGGTGTTGCCCAAATTGCTAGGAACAAGCATAGCTGTAGACAATATGGTGGAGAGAATTATTGAAGTGCATACTGAGGTAAAAAAGAAATTAGAAGAATCCAATGCCAAATACAAAATTGAAGCAGACATTCATAAGCATCCAAAAGAGTTTCAAGAAGGAGATCTGGTGATGGTGCACTTGAGGAAGGAACGGTTTCCAGTTGGAACTTATAGCAAACTAAAATAGAAGAAAATTGGGCCACTGAAGATACTAAGAAAGATAAATAGCAATGCCTATGTCATTGACCTCCCGAAGGATTTGGGAATGTCAAACACTTTTAATATTCAAGTTTGTTTAACTACCATGCACCTGAGGACTATAAGTTACAAAAAAATTACTTGAGGATGAGTTCTTTACAAGAAGGGAACACTAATGTAGGACACTCAAAGAAAGTTCAGGAATATCAAAAGAAGCTAATTCAGAAGTCAAGGGGCCATGACAAATGATTTGATTCACTCTTTTATTTAAACATAGGATTTACCTTACTTAGTACCTTTCTATGTTTAAATTCTCTTCATTATGATGTCTTAGTCTTATTTTCGGATTCCACCAACCCAAGACTAATTTTGGGCTGAATCCTATTTAGTTTAGGACTTGGGAAGGATGAATCCTTATTTAGGATTTTATTTTCGTAGCTTAACTTATTTAGAACTTCTACCAACCCAATTAATGGGTTCAAACTAAGTTGTATTCAGTTTAGGACTTGGGAAGCTAGAAACAAACTCAAATTGGATTTCTAGCATTTGTATAAATAGGTCTTAAGTCCTATGGACGAGGGAACAACTTTTATTCTCAATAAAATTCTATTTTAGTGAATTTTCTCTCTACCTTGTGGATTCAAGGAGTTCATAATAGAGGCAATGGTGTTTCCCTCATCTACCACACTTTTAGCTATGACAAAGTCATAGTAGTAGTAATTATAGAGGTATTAGTTGGCGTAGTAGTAGTAGTTGCTATAGTTATAGTAGTAGTAGTAATAATAGCACTAGTAATAGTAGTAGTTGTATTGGTAGTAGTAGAATTACTAGTAGTAGTAGTAGTAGTAGAAGAAGTAGTAGTAGTAGGGGAACTAGTAGTGGTGGTGGTAGTAGTAGTAGTAGGAGCAGCAACAGCAGTAGTAGTAGTACTAGGAGTAAGAGTAGTAGTCTTAGTAGTTGTAGTAGTAGTAGTTGTAGTAGTATATGTGGTACTACTGGTTGTAGTAGTACTAATAGCAAGAGAAGGAGGAGGAGGTGGAGCTGTGCTAGTAGTAGCAGCAGCAGCAGTAGTAGTAGTTAAAGAAGTAGTATTCGTAGTAGTACTAAGGGTAGTAGTAGTAGCAGTAATAGTAGTATTTGTAGTATTAGTAGTAGTAATAGTTCTGATAGTAGTTGTAGTAGCAGCAGTAGTAGTAGCTGTAGTAGTAATGGTAGTAGCAGCCGAAGTAGTAGCAGAAGTAGTAGTAGTAGTTGTAGTAGTTGCAGTAGTTTTAGCAATAGTAGTAGTTGTAGTGGTATTAGTAGTAGTGGCAGCCGTAGTAGTAGTAGTAGTCTCAATAGTAGTAGTAGTTGTTGTACGAGTATAAGTAGCAGCATTTGTAGCTATTATTGTATTAGTAGTAGAAGCAGCAAGAGTAGTGGCATTAGTAGTAGTAGCAGTAGTAGTAATAGCAGTAATAGGAGCAATAATTATAGCAATCATAGTGGCTTTACTAATAGTAGTAGCAGTTGTAGTAACAATATCAGCCAAAGTGGGTGTATTTCTTGCAGTATAAGTAGTAGTACTTGTAGTAGCAGTAGTAGTGGTAGCAATAGCAGTAGCAGTAGCAGTAGTAGTAGACATAGTAGTAGTAGTATTCATGGTAGTAGTAGTTATGGTAGTGGTGGTGGTGGTGGTGGTAGTAGTAGTAGTAGTATTGACAGTGGTAATACTAGTAGTTGTTGGAGTAGCAGTAATGCTAGTAGTAGTAGTTGTAGTAGTCGTGTAGTAATAGTAGCAGCAGTATTAGTAATAATGATAGTAGTAGTAGTGGTAGCAGTAGTACCTGTAGTAGTAGTAGTAGCATTAGTCGCAGTAATAGCAGTAGTAGCAGTAGCCTTAACAGTAGTTGTAGTTAATAGCAGTAGTAGTCATAGTTTTAGTAGTAGTAGTAGTAGTAGCAGTTGTTGTTGCAGTAAAAGTACCAGCGGTATTAGTAGTACTAGTAGTAGTGACAGTAGTCGTAGAAGTAGAATTAGCAGTAATAGTAGTAGTAGTAGCAGTAGTAGCAGTAGTCGTTGTATTAGTTGTGGTGGTGGTCATAGGAGCAGTAGTTGTGGTGGTGGTGGTAATAGCGGTTGTAGCGGTAGTAGAGGTATTAGCAGTAGTAGAAGTAACAGTAGCAGTAGCAGCACATGTAGCAGTAGTAGTAATCATAGTAGTAGTAATAGTAGTAGTAGTTGTTGTTGTAGTCATCATAGTAGCAGTAGTAGTAACAGTAGCAGCAGCAACAACAGTAGTAGTAGGAGTAGAAGTAGTAGTAGTAATAGGAGAAGGATTAGAAATAGAAGTTTTAGTGGCAGTAGAGGAAGTAGTTACAGAAGTAGTTGTAGCAGCAACAGCAGCAGCAGCAGTAGTAGTAGTAGTCGTAGTAGTAGTAGTAATAGTATTAGTAGTACTAAATGTGGTGGTATGAGTAGTAGTAGTGGTAGTAGTAGCTGGAGGAGGCGGAGGAGCAGTAGTGGTAGTAGCACTAGTACGAGTAGTAGTAGTTGTAGAAGTTGTAGTAATAGTTGTAGAAGCAGAAGTTTTAGTAGTAGATGTGGTAGTAGTAGCAGCTGTAGTAGCAACAGAAATAGTAGTAGTAGTAGTAGTACTTGGCATGCTACTAGTTGTAATAGTAGGAGTAGTAGTAGTAGTAGTAGTAGCAGCAGTAGTAGTAGTAGTAGCAGAAGTCACAGTAGTAGTAGTAGTAGTAGCACTATTAATAGCAGCAGCAGCAAGTGCAATAGCAGCAGTAGTAGTAGAAGTAGTACTAATAGTAGTAGTAGGAGCAGTAATAGTAGCAATAGTAGTAGTTGTACAAGCAGTACTAGCTATTCTAGTAGCAGTAGTAGTGTTAGTAGTACAAGTTGATGTAGCGCTAGAAGTAATAGTAGTGGCTATCACAGTTGCAATAGTACTTGTTGTAGTCATAGCGAAACTAGTAGTATTAGAAGTTGTAGTAGGAATAGTAGCAGCAGTAGTAGTGGTAGAAGTAGTACCTGTAGTTGCGGTAGTAATAGGACTAGTAGTAGCTGTAGTAGTTGCAGTGGTAGTAGTAGTGGTATTAGTCGTAGTAACAGTAATAGCAGTAATAGAAGTAGTAGGAATAATACTAGTAGTAGTAGTAGCAGTTGCAATAGAAGTATTAATAGCAGCAGTAGTAGCAGTAATTGTTGTTGTAGTAGTAGTACTAGTAGTAGTAGTAGCAACAGGAGCAGAAGAAGAAGTATCCTAGTTGGAGTAGTACTAGTACTAGTAGTAGAAACAATAATAAGAGTAGTAGTACTAGAAATAGTAGTAGCAATCTCAATCGCAGCAGTAGTAGTAATATTAGTAGTAATTGTAGTATAAGTAGGGAAAGCAGTAGTAGTGAAAGTAGTACTAGTAGTAGTAGTAGAGTAGTAGCAGCAGAAGTTGTGGTAGTTGTAGCCGTAGAAGTTGTTGTACGAGTAGTAGTGCTACTGGTAGTGGCAATAGTGGAAGTAGTAGTTGTAGTAGCAGTAGCAGTAGCAGCAGGATTAGTAGTAGTAGTAGCAGTAATAGTAGTTGTAGTAGTAGTAGTAGAAGTAGCAGTAGTAGCAGTAGCAATAGCAACAGGATTAGTAGTAGTAGTAGCAGTAATAGTAGTAGTAGTAGTAGTATTAGTGCTAGTACTAGTAGTAGCAATAGTAGTAGTAGTAGAAGTAGCAGTAGTATTGGCGGAGTAGTAGTTGTAGAAGTACAAGTAGTAGAAGTTGTTGTTGTCGTTGTTGTTGTTGTAGAAGTATTAGTAGTAGCAGTAGTTGCACTAGCATTAGCAGCAATAGTAGCAATAGAAGTAGTAGAAGTAGTAGTAGTAATAGTAGTAGCAATAGTAGCAGCAGTAGTTGTAGTAGTAGTAGTAGTCGTAGTAGTAGTTGTAGTAGTACTAGTCGTAGTGGTAGTAGTACTATTAGCAATACTAGTAGTAGTAATGGCAGAGTAGTAGTAGCAACAGTAGTAGTAGTACGATGAGTAGTCGTAGTAGTAGTAGTAGGAGGAGGAGTAGGTGTAGTGGTAGAAATAGTATTAGGAGCAATAATTGTAGTAGTAGAAGTACTTGGAGTATTAGAAGCAACAAAAGTGGTAGCAGTTGTCACAGTAAGAGTGGAAGTAGTGGAAGTTGGAGTTGTTGTAGTAGTAGTAGCCATAGTAGCAATAGTGCTTGCAGTAATAATAGTAGTAGTAGTACTAGAAGCAATAGTAATGACACTACTACGAATGCTACTACTGCTACGAATGCCATTACTATTACTGTTGCTACTACTACATCTACTACTTCTACTCTAGTAGCTATGGCGGCTACTGTAACTACTACTGCAACTACCACTTCTACTACCGCTACTGCAACTACTTACTACTACTGCTGCTTCTACTACTACTATTACTATTACTACGACTGCTACTGTAACTGCTACAGCTACTGCTACAAATACTACTACTTCCTCTACCACTACTACTACTACTATTATTACTACTTCAACAACTACTTGTACTAATGCTACTAACACTGCTACAACTACTCCTATTACTACTTCAACATCAACAACAACTGCTACTAGTACTCCGGCTGCTACTACTACTACTACTATTGCTGCTGCTACTGCTGCTACTACTACTATAACTGCTACTGCGACTACTACTTCTTCTACTACTCCTACTCCTGCTACTACAATTGATATTCCCACTACAACTTCAGCTAATACTACTACCGCGACAACTACTACTATAACATCTACTATTATTACAACTAGTACTCCTACTATTGCTTCTACTATTACTACTACTTCTACTATTGCTGTCGCTATTGCTACTTCTACTACTACTCCTGCTACTACAACAACAACTACTACAACTTCTACTACTACTACTAATATGACTACTATTGCTATGGCTACTACTAGTAAAACTACTACTACTGCCACTACTACTTCGATTACTACTAATATTGCTACTCCTACTACTAAATATACTACCGTGACTCCTGCTACTACTACTACTCCTCCTCCTCCTATAACTACTACTACTTCTACTACTTCTACTACTACTACTTAATTACTGCTGCTACTACAATGACTGCTACAACTATGAATGCAACTACTACTGCTGCTACTACTCCTACAACTATTACTACTATTACCACTCTCACTACTACAGTTACTAGTAGTGCTGCTACTACTACTACTACTATTACTTTGACGACTACTACTACTACAACAACTACTATTACTAATATTATAGCAGCTACTGCTACTACGACAAGTGCTACGTGTACTACTGCTACTATAACTACTACTACTATAACTACTACTGCTATTACTGCTACTACTACAACTCCTACTACAACTGCTGCTATAGCGACTACTACTACTAATTCTATTGCGGCTACTACCGCTACTAGTATTGCTACTATTACTACGACTATCACTATTGCTACTACAGCTACTACTACTACTTGTACTACTACCACTACTACTCCTACTACTTCAGCTAGTTTAACTACTATTACTACTACTGCTACTACTACTATTGCTACTACTACAACTACTACTATTGTTGTACAACAACTATGACTACTATTACTACAACTACTACTTCTACAATTACTACTACTACTACAACAACAACAACAACTACTACTACTACTATCACTTCTTCTTCTACTGCTACTACTACTACTACTACTACTACAACAACTACAATTACTACTACTACTACTGGTACTACTGCTGCAACTATTACTCTACTATTACTACTACTTCTTCTATTGCTACTATTACTACTATTACTACTATTACTACTACTGCTACTATTACTACCACTATTACTGCTACTGTTACTATTACTGTTATTACACCTGCTACTATTACTATTACTACTACTACTACTATTATTCCTACTACTATTGCTTCTACAACTACAACTATGGCTACTGCTACCACTACTGCGACTGCTGTTTCTACAACAACAACAACTACTACTATACTATTATTGCTGTCGCAGTTCCTGCTACAACTACTGCTACAACCACAATTGTTGTCCCTATTGCTAATACCACCAATATAGTGTCTACTGCCACTACTACTACTTCTACAACAACAACGACTAGTACAACTACTACAGCTACTGCTACTACTACTACTACTCGTCCTACTACCACTTCTCATATTACTACTACGACTTATGCTACTTCGGCTACAACTTCTACCATTTCTACTATTACTACCACTATAGTTACTACTACTATTACTGTTACTACTTCTCCAACTACTACTACCACTGCTACCACTACTGCTTGTTCTATTAATTGTAATACTACTACTACTACTACTACTAATACTCCAGCTACAACTACAACAACAACTACTACGACTGCTACAACAACAACAACAACTACTACTACTACAACTACTACTACTACTACTACTACTACCACTACTATTGCGCCTGCTGCTGCTGCTACTACTACTACTTCTATTACTCCTAATTCTCCTACAATAGCTACTACTACACCTAGTACTACCACCACAACTACTACTCATAAGACTACTTTTACTTCTACTACTACTGCTACTACTTTTACTACTACAACCACCACGACTATTACTACTGTAATTGCCGCTGTTGTTACGACTGCTACAACTACTAATACAAACACTAATACTACTCCTACTACTACAACAACAACAACAACTACTACTACTACTTCTACTACTTCTACTAGGACTACTACTACTGCTACTACCACTACAATAATTACGACTACTACTACTAATACGACAACTACTACTGCTACTACTACTACTACTATTGCTACTACTACTGCTACCATCCCTACTACTACTACAACCTCCACCATTACCACTACTACTACTACAAAAACAACATCTAGTACTCTTACTACTACTACTACCATTACAACTAATACTACTACAACTATTACTACCGCTATTACTACTACTACTGCTGCTGCTGCTGCTTCTACTACTACTATGGCTAGTACTATTGCTACCCCTACACCTACTACTACTTCTATTGCAACTGCTACTACTACTACTACTACTACTACTACACCTACTACTGATTCTCTTACAGCTGCTACTACTACTACTGCTGTTGCTATAATTTCTACTACTACTTCTACCGCTTCTGCTAATACCTCTGCAACAACTACTTCTAGTTCTGCAATAGTGTCTACTACTTATTATGCGACTACAAGTACTACCACTACAACTAATAACACAATTACTACTACTACCACTAATACTACTACTGCTACTACAACTACTACTTCTCCTACTACTACTATTGCTACTACTACTACTACTACTACTACAACAACAATTACTACTGTGGCTACAACAACTACTACTACTTCTACAACTGCTTCTACTACTACTACTATTGCTAGAACTACTGCTACTACTTCTGCTACTACTACGACAATAACTGCCACTGCTACGACTACCCCTACAATTACTACCGCTATGACTACTACAACTGCTACTACCACTACCGCTACTACTGCTACCGCCACTATTATTACTACTACCGTTGCTACTATCGCTACTACTCGTACTTCTAATACTACTACCGCTACTAGTGCTGCAACTGCTGCTACTACTACTACTACTACTGCTACTACTACCACTACTGCTGCTACTACTACTACTACAAGTACTAAAACTACTCCTGCTATGGTTGCTACCGCAGCTGTTGCTGTTGCTACCACTATTACTACTACAACTGCTTTTGCTACTTCAACTACTACTACTGCTACTACAACTTCTATACAGTAGCTACTACTACTACTAATAATAATATTGCTTCTACTATTGCTGCCACAATAACTACTACTACTACTACTTCTACTACTACTGTTACTTTAGTTGCTTTTACTACAACAACTAATACTACTACTGCTGCATGTACTACAACTAATATTGCTTCTACTACTATTTCTAGTACAACTACTACTTCCGCAACTACTGCAGCTATTGCTGCCTTTGCCGTCGCTACTATTGCTGCTGCTGTTGTCGCTACCGCACCTACTATTTCTCCTTCTGTGAGTACTACTACCGCTACTACTTCTCAAACTACTACTACTACTGCTACAATTACTACTACTAGCACTACAATAACTACTACTAGTAGTACTATTACTACTACAACTCCGATTGCCGCTGGTACTACCACTACCACTACTAGTGTGGCAGCTACAACTATTGCTACTACAATTACTATTGGTGTTGATACTGCTGTAACTACTACTATGACTCCTACATCTCTAACTACTGCTACAACAACTACTACTCCTAACACTCATACTACCATTACTACTGCTACAACTAATACTCCTACTACAACTATTATTACTTCTACCACTACTACTACTATCTCAACTACTACTAATACTACTGCTATGACTGCTTCTACTACTACTAATACTACAACTACTACTCCTACTACTTCTGCTACTCAAACCACTACTTCTACTACTACAACTACAGCTTGTACACCTATTACTACTGCTACTACTACTACTACTACTACTACTACACCTACTACTACTACTACTCCTACTACTCCTACTACTACAGAAACTACTTCCGCTACTTCTACTACTACTGCTGCTGCTATGGTTGTTGCTACTATAACAACTGGTACTACCAGTACTACTAATACTACTACTACTAATGTTGTTACTACTACTACTACTACTACTACTAATGTTGTTACTACTACTGCTACTGTTGCTACTGCTACTGCTACTCCTCCTCCTACTACTACTACTACTTCTACTACAACTACTATTGCTACTACTACTACTACTATTACTACTAGTACTACAACAATTACTACTACTACTACTATTCCTACTACTACTACTAGTACTGCTACTACTACTGCTGCTACTACTACTGCAACTACTACTACTACTGTTACAACTTCTATTGCTACTACATTTACTACTCCTACTACTCCAACTACAACTTCCACTACTACTACTACAGCTACTATTACTACGACTGCGACTTCTACTTCTACTACTACTGCTACTTCTACTTCTACTACTACTGCTACTACTGCTACTGCAACAGGTGCTACAACTTCTGCTACAACTGCTACTACAACAACAACAACTACTACTCCTAATACTCAAATTATAACTTCCACTATTACTACTACTACTACTACTACTACTATTACTATGATTGTGACTACTACTACTGGCACATATGTTGCTACTCTTACTACAAGCATGACTACTATAACTAATACTCAATGATTACTACTACTTTTACTACTACTACTACTACTACTACTACTAGTACTACAACAATAACAATAACAACAACAATAACAACAACAACAAAAACTACTACTACTACTTCTAATTCTACTCCGACTACCACTACCACTACGACTACTACTAACACAACTACTATTACTGCTAATACTACCACCCATACTACAGCTACTACTACAACAACTGCTACTACTGCTTCTACTACTACTACTACTACTATTCCAAATACTCCAACTATAACTTCAACAACAACTACTTCTACTTCTACTACTACTGCTGCTGCTGCTACTTCTACTACTACTATTACAACTTTTACTAATCCTACCACTACTACTACTACTACTACTCCAACTAGTACACCTATTGCTACTGCTACTACTATTACTACTCTTGCTACTACTATACATACTACTACTACTACTACTACTACTACATAAACTACTTCTACTACTTCTACTATTACTACTACTGTTGTTGCGGTTGTGCTACTAATACAACTGCTACTTCCAGCATAACTACTACTACTAATACTACTACTAGTACTACCACTACCACTCCTACTACTACTACCACTACTACAACTACTACTTCTCCTACTACTACTATTACTGCAGTGGCTACAACAACTACTACTATTGCTAGAACTACTGCTACTACTTCTGCTACTACTACTATAGCAACTACAACTGCTACGACTACCACTACAATTACTACTACTGTGACTACTACTACCGCCACTACTATTGCAATTACTTCAGCTACTATCGCTACTACTCGTACTTCTAATACTACTACCACTACTAGTGCTGCAACTGCTGTTACTATGGCTACTACTACTGCTACTGATGCCACTAATAATGCTACTACTAGCACTATTGCTGCTGCTACTACTACTACTAGTACTAAAACTACTCCCGCTATTGTTGCTAATGGAGCTGTTGCTACTGCTACCATTAATACTACAACAACTGCTTTTGCTACTTCCACTACTACTACTGCTACTAAAACTACTATACAGCAACTACTACTACTACTGCTACTACTATTGTTACTTTAGTTGCTTCTACTACTACTACTAATACTACTACTGCCGCAAGTACTGCAACTAATATTGCTTGTACTACTGCTGCAACTACTACCATTTCTAGTACAACTACTACATCCCCTACTACTGCAGCTACTGTTGCCTTTGCCATCGCTACTATTGCTGCTGCTACTACCGCTGTTGCAGCTACTGTTGCTCCTGCTGTGAGTACTACTACTACTACTACTTCTCAAACTACTACTACTATTGTTACTATTACTACTACTAGTACTATAATAACTACTACTAGTAGTACTATTAGTACTACTACTCCTACTGCTATTGGTACAACCACTACCACTACTACTACGGCTGCTACTACTATTACTACTACTATTACTATTAATGTTGATGCTGCTGCTACTACTACTATGACTCCTACATCTCCGACTACTACTACAACAACTACTACACCTAACAATCGTACAACCACCACTACTACTACAACTAATACACCTACTACAACTACTATTACTTCTACAACTGCGACTACTATCTCAACTACTACAAATACTACTGCTATTACTACTACTACTACTACTAATACTACAACAACTACTCCTACTACTTTTGCTACTCCTACCACTACTTCTACTGCTACTACTACAACTAGTACACCTATTACTACTGCTACTACTACTGCTACTAATACTACAACTACTATTACCACTACTACTGCTACTATTACTACTACTCCTGCTACTACTACACTACTACTACTACTACTACTACTATTATTGAAACTACTATCGCTACTTCTACTACTACGGCTGTTGCTGCTGCGGTTGTTGCTACTATAACAACTAGTACTACCAATACTACTAATACTACTACTGCTAATGTTGTTACTACTACTACTACTACTACTCCTACTCCTACTACTACTACTACAACAACAACTACTACTGCTGCTACTCCTATTCCTACTACTACTACTAGTATTGCTACTACTACTGCAACTACTACTACTACTGCTATAACCACCACTACTACTACACTTACTACTCCTAACACTCCAATTACAACTTCTACTACTACTGCTACAACTACTATTACTCTGACTGCGACAACTACTTCTGGTATTACTGCTACTACTGCTACTACAACAAGTACTACTACTTCTTCAACAACTGCTACTACAACAACAACAACTACTACTCTTAATACTAGAATTATAACTTCCACTATTAATACTACTAGTACTACTATTACTATGATTTTGACTACTACTACTATCACATCTGTTGCTACTCCTACTACCACTATTAATACTACTAGTACTACTATTACTATGATTTTGACTACTACTACTATCACATCTGTTGCTACTCCTACTACAAGCATGACTACTACAACAAATACTCGACTACTACTACTTCTACTACTACTACTACTACCACAACAACAACTGCAACAATAATAATAATAACTACTACTAGTACTATTACCATTACTACTAATAATTCTACTCCGACTACTACTACCACTACGACTGCTACTACTAATACAACTACTATTACTACGAATACTGCTTCCCTAACTACAACTACTCCAACTATAACGTCAACAACGACTACATAGACTTGTACTACTAGTGTTGTTGCTGCTAATTCTATTACTACTACTATAACTTCTACTACTCCTACCACTACTGCTACTACTACTACTCCAACTAGTACACCTATCACTACTGCCACTACTATTACTACTCTTGCTACTACTACACGTACTACTACTACTACTCCTACTACTACTGAAACTACTTATGCTACTTCTACTATTACTACTGCTGCTGTTGCAGTTGTTGCTACTAATACAACTGCTGCTTCTAGAGTAACTATAACTACCAATACTAATATTGTTCCTACTACTACTACTACTACTACTACTACTGCTACTACTAATACTACTACTAGTACTACCACTACGGCTCCTACTACTACTACTACTACTACAACTACTACTTCACCTACTACTATTCCTACTTCTACCACTACTTCTGCTACTACCACTACTACCACTACTTCTACTCCTACTACTACTATTACTACAACAACTACCAATACAACTACTATTACTACAACAACTACTACTACAACTACTGCTGCTGCTAGTACTACTACTGCTACTACTACTACTACTACTACTACAACTACTACTACTACTGCTACAATTTCTACTACTGCTACTCCTCCTCCTAATACTCCAACTACAACTTCCACTACTACTACAACTAATGCTATTACTATGACTGCAACTACTATTGTTGGTACCATTGCTACTATTGCTTTTGTAATTACTACTACCACTTTTGCTACAATTACTGCTACTACAACTACTACTACTCCTCCTAATAGTCCAACTATAACTTCAACTATTACTACTACGGCTTCTCCTCTTACTTCGACTATGACTACTACTACTCGTACCTCTGCTTCTACTCCTAATACAAGCATGACTACTACAACTAATACTCAACTAGTACTGCTACTTCTACAACTACTGCTACTACTACTACTACTACTAATAATAATTCTACTCTGACTACTACTAGTACTATGACTACTACTACTAATACAATCACTATTACTACTCCTACTACTACCCTAACTACACCTACTACTATTGCTACTACTACCGCTGATGATGCTCCTACTACTACTATGACTGCTACTACTGGTTCTACTACTACTACTACTACTACTCCTCCTCCTAATACTCCAACTATTACTTCAACAACAACTACTTCGACTGCTACTACTACAACTACTACAACTACTGCTACTACTGCTACTACTACAACTACTACTACTACTACTACTACTACTACTACTACTACTACTATAACTACTTCTACTACTCTTAATTCTCCTTCTATACCTACTACTACTGCTACTACTACTTTTACTACCACAACCACCACCACAACAACAACTACTACTATAACTACAACAACAACAACAACAACAACTGCTACGACTACTCCTACCACTAGACTACTACTATTACTACTACTACTACTAGTACTACTACTACTACTCCAATTTCTACTACAACAACTGTTGATGCTGCTGCGACTACTACAACTACTAATACTAATACTAATACTACCCCTACTATGACTACTATTACAATAGCAAAAATAACCACAACTACTACTACAACCACTACCACTACTTCTTCTGCTACTACTACTACTACTATTACTACAACAATTGCTACTTCTACACCTAATATGACAAGAATAACAACAACAACTACTACTACTACTACTACCACCATCACTACTAATACTATAACTACAACTGCTACTACTACTATTACTGCTACTACTACTACTATTACTACTACCACCACTACTACTAGTAAGACTAGTCTATTCCTACCCCTACACCTACTACTGCTTCTATTCTGACTAGTACTACAACAACAACTACTACTACTCCTACTCCTACGTGTACTAGTGAACTACTACTACTACAACTACCACTACAACAACTACTACTGCTACTACTACTGCCACAACAGCTACTACTACTACTACAACTACTACTATTACTACTATTGCTGCTACTGCTACTTCTATTGCTACTACTACAATCAGAATAACTACTACTACTACTATGACTACTACTAATCCTACTTTTACTGCTACTCCTATGAGTGTCACTACAACTACTCTAACTACTACTACTAATAATACTACTACTACTAGTGCTACTACTACTCCTACTTCAACTCGTACAATAATGACTTCTACTACCACTACTAATACTACTACTACTACTATGAAAACTACTAATATTGCTACTACTACTACCACTACCACCATAGCTACTACACTTACTTTTGCTACTACCGCTACAACTACTGCTTCTATTTCTATTGCTATTACTACTATCGCAAACACTACTCCACTACTACTACTATTATTGTTGCTATTGTTACTACTACTACTACTCCTCCTCCTCCTACGGCAGCTACAACTTCTACCTCTATTGGTTCTAATACTACTAGCACTATAATTGCTATCGCAACTACTAGTACTACTACTGCAACTTCTACTACTACTACTACCACTACTATTTCTGCTGCTGCTACCACAGAACCTACTACCACTGCTGCTACTGCTAATACTATAATAAATATTACTACTGCCACTACTACTACTACTACAGCTACTTCTACCACTACAACTACTACTTGTACAAGAACAAGTACTACTGCTATTACTACTACTACTACAGCTACTTCTACCACTACAACTACTACTTGTACAACAACAAGTACTACTGCTATTACTACTACTACTACTACTACTACTACTACAGCTACTTCTACCACTACAACTACTACTTGTACAACAACAAGTACTACTGCTATTACTACTACTACTACTACTA
>RXID01015797.1:20000-21971 GCA_005019695.1 Trichopus zeylanicus subsp. travancoricus | reverse complement strand
TTCTTGCAAAGAACCCATTTATGTACAAAGGGTTTACTTCTTTGGGTATTAGTACTATGGCTTTCAGTTTAAATGGTTTCAATTTCAACCAATCTATAGTTGATAGTCAAGGCTGTGTCATTAACACTTGGGCTGATATTATAAATTGTGCTAATCTTGGTATGGACATAATGCATGAACGTAATGCTCACAACTTCCCTCTAGACCTAGCCGCTATTGAAGCCCCATCTACAAATGGATAAGACTTTTGTCTTAATGTATATGGATTGTTGAAGGAGCAATATCCAATATCTTGTTCCAAAGAAAGAGATTTGGTATTGCTCCCCCTCTTGAAGTCAAGTTCTTTATCTTTATCATAAGGCTATCTCCTACCAATGAATGATAACTACTTTTGTAACTTGCTATCCTCTCTTGCCTAGCAAGCAAAGATTGACCTTTGTCAAAAGACTAATTCATTCAGATCAACATGAGGGTCCAACTCCATTGCCAAAATCCATGTTGTATATTTGAAGCAAGTTGACTCCCGTGCTTCTCTCAAGGTACAACCCTCTTCCCGCTGAGCCCCCTTTCTCCTCAGTCCACAGAGACAAAATAAAATGTAGGATTGGTACCAATAGTTCATCATGGAGGAAAGGACTCACCGAGCTGGGATCACTAACTAATACTAATATATAGAAAAGAACTGTCTTTTCTATATACTTCCCTCAGTTCCGTTGTTACTGCAGGTCTTACGCAATAGATCAGATTATATAGATATCCCTTCAAAATGACATAGGTCATCAAAAGGATCTTGGATGAATCACCAAAGCTCAAAAGCCAGGATGTTTCAAAAAATGGATTCCTATTTGAAGAGTGCATAACTGCATGGATAATCTCACACCAACTTGTCAATTTTAGATCCAATTCAGGATTTTCCTTGGGAGGTATCGAGAAGGAATTGGAATGTAATAATATCAATTCATATAGAAGAAAAGGTTCTCTATTGATTCAAACGCTGTACCTATGGAATAGGGATAGAGGAAGAGGGAAAAAGTACCCTTTACTCGATGAGAAAATGGGTCAGATTCTACAGCATTAACAAACCTATGGAACTTAAGGAATGATAGAAGGGAATAAAAATAGAGGGAAAGAAAATCAAAATGAAATAAAGAATAAAACAAAAAATAGAAGTAAATATAAATAAATTAAGTAGAAGATAGAAGATCCTAGATTCCAAATGAACAAATTCAAACTTGAAAAGGATCTTTCTGATTCTTTAAAAATGAGGGGCAAGGGGATTGATTGAGAAAGATCTCTTATTCTTATTACTTGTTCTTATTATCTTATTATAAGTTATAAGATCTTGATTTGATCCGCATATGTTATGTTTGGTAAAAAGAATAATCTTCTCCTTTGATTATAAATGGAAAGTGTTCAATTGGAACATGAAAACCTGATTGAATTGGTCCTAGTTACTCTTCGGGATGGAATGGGAGAAGGGAGGAGATTCCCACAAATAGGGAAAAGGATCCAATTACTTTGAAAGAATTGAATGAGGAGCAGTATGAGGAAAAAATCTCATGTACAATTTTGTAGAGTGATAGTAAGAGTGACTTATTTGTCAACTTTTCCACTATCACCCCCAAAAAACCAAACTCTGCCTTATGTAAAGTTGCCAAAGTATGATTAACCTCTGGATTTGAAATCACTGTTTATATACCAGGTATTGGCCATAATTTACAAGAACATTCTGCAGTATTAGTAAGAGGAAGAAGGGTTAAAGATTTATTGGGTGTGAGATGTCACATTGTTTGAGGAACCCTAGATGCTGTTGGAGTAAAGGATCATCAACAAGGGCATTCTAGTGCATTGTAGATTATTATCCAAGACTTGTATCATTTGATGATGCTATGTGAATCGCTAGAAACATGTGAAGTGTATGGCTAACCCAATAACGAAAGTTTCATAAGGGGACTGGAGTAGGCTACCATG
>RXID01015797.1:5000-17500 GCA_005019695.1 Trichopus zeylanicus subsp. travancoricus | reverse complement strand
ACAACCACTGATGAAGGATTCCTCAAGAATTTAAGGATTAGTAATCCTTTTTTCAAAATTAAATGGATTCAGTCTTATACATAAGCGAGGAAGGTAATCAAAAAAGAAAGAAGATGAGTTCTTCTTTCTTTTATCACTTAGGAGCCGTGCGAGATGAAAGTCTCATGCACGGTTTTGAATTGAGAGAAGTGAGGAATCCACTTTTTGACTCTGACTCTCCCACTCCAGTCATTGCTTTTCTTTCTGTTACTTCGAAAGTAGCTGCTTCAGTTTCAGCCACACAAATTTTCGATATTCCTTTTTATTTCTCATCAAATGAATGGCATCTTCTTCTAGAAATCCTAGCTATTCTTATCATGATAATGGGGAATCTCTATTACTCAAACAAGCATGAAATGTATGCTTGCATATTTGTCCATTGGTCAAATTGGATACGTAATTATTGGAATAATTGTTGGAGACTCAAATGATGGACATGCAAGCATGATAACTTATATGGTGCTTTATATCTCCATGAATCTAGGAACTTTTGCTTGCATTGTATCATTTGGTCTACGTATTGGAACTGATAACATTCAAAATTATGTAGGATTATACATGAAAGATCCTTTTTTGGCCCTCTCTTCAGCCCTATGTCTCTTATCCCTAGGAGGTCTTCCTCCACTAGCAGGTTTTTTCAAGAAACTCCATCTATTCTGGTGTGGATGGCAGACGGGCCTATATTTCTTGGTTTCAATAGGACTCCTTATGAGTGTTTTTTCTATCTACTATTATCTAAAAATGATCAAGTTATTAATGGCTGGACAAAACCAAGAAATAACCCCTCACGTGCGAAATTATAGAAGATCCCCTTTAAGTTCAAACAATTCCATCGAATTGTGTGATAGCATCTACTATATGTGTGATAGCATCTACTATACCAGGAATATCAATGAACCCAATTCTTGCAATTGCTCAAGATACCCTCTTTTAGCTTCTAGGTCTATTTTTTAGTTCAAGATCCCTCTTACTAACTAGAATAAAAGAATTAGTAGATTTGTTCTACCCAAAATGAGAAGGGACTGGGCTTATGAACATATAATCATGGAATCAACTCGATCATCAGATTATAAGTTTATTCCATATCGGACAAGACGAGAATAGGGTTATGTATATTCTTATTATGAGAATGGGTTATTTGAGCGTATGTAAATAGATATTATGTTTACTTACATATGGATCCCTACGTCGTTACATTCACATTCTATTTAGGATTAGGAATAGGCCTAATCAGACCCGCTTTTGCCATATCTATCATTATTTGGGTACCATATTCACTTCTTTGGGGCTTCTATTGAATCGAGAAATAGGTTTTATTGTACATCTTTTTGATATATATAAGATATCCTCCGGATAATGCAAATTGAAGCAATTTGATATCTGACTCGGGCCTATATGACCGATCGATAGACATACTCCAACACTCCACCTTTGTCATTTTGTCATATAAGGAATATATGACACTAGATAGATATAATATTCATGGAATATGATTCACTTTCAAGTTGCCTTGATGGTGAAATGGTAGACACGCGAGACTCAAAATCTAATACTAAAGAGCATGGAGGTTCAAATCCTCTTCATGGCATAATATTGAGAATGCTCATTGAATGAGCTTTTCAATAATAGATTTTGAATCAAATCAATATTGTATTGATATACTGAGTATCTTATCTATTGATATGAAGTATTCTGGTGATCCCCAAGATCCGAGTCCAGGCTGTTGGAATTGGAATATGTTCAGCAACGGATGATGAAATCTTGGTGATCTTCTCTATCTAATGAATGAGGAGTCCGTTTTGAAATCGCCTGCCATGCATCCACCCCCGAGTATATGATTTAGCAGGAATCACACAAGGGTAGATTGATAGAAACCTCTAATAAAATATCCACCAGTACCTGTAACTGAGCAGATAAAGGACATAGTCCATTTTAGGGATTGGTGACTTACCCATTCAGTGACTTTGGCACTGGACGTTCCCAAAATGGTATCAGGTCTAATGAATTAGAGAATAGATAGACGTCTATTGGCATTCCAGCCTTCCTTCTCCTTTCAGGGCCTATTTGAAAGAGAATCCAGTATCTCTTGGTTCTGAATATCTGAATTGGATGAACTGGCCTTCGTGGATATCTTTGCTTTGGAAGAAAATAATTCAAAAATTTGAATTAGACTTGGTCAATAGGAATGTGTATTATTCATATGGGGATATTCCAATTGAGAAGATCCATCGACCTGAGATGAGAAGAAAGGTTTATCTATTTTCTTTAATTATTCAGTTAAACCAAGTGATTCATTATTGGAGCAGATAGCAACAACAATTTCATCAGACAAGTGTATTTTTGATTTTTCGATGGATTTACATGGTTTTATTAATGAAAATTGTTTGATGTAGTGAGTCAGAGGCTCTGGTTGTTCACCGTTCAAGAATTCTTGTTTAGGCAGTTCATATCATCCATACATAGTGTTTTGATCCAATATTTCAATTCTTCCATGTTTCAGTAGTAAGTAGCATATTGTTCCATGGAGCTAAGGTCCAAAATATGGAATAAACAAGTGTTTCCACAACTCTACCATCCGGCCAATTCTGTTCCACTCAATCCCCTTTTCATAGCACATATCTTTACAGCTAAGGAATGGGAAATCTTTCTCTTGTTACATGAATCAAATGTTTCATTTCATTTGGGAAAAGCCATCTCTTTCTCAACAATGTCTTTGTTATTTGATCCAATAGCGTTCCATTAGATAGGAACAAATTTCATAAATACTGATAACTCTCAGATAGAGTATTAGAATAGGAAGATCCATTAGATAATGAACTATTGGTTCGAAGCCATCTCTCGTGATGAATCAATAATTTGAAGTGTTTTTCTTGCATATTCTTGATGAACCAACATTTATATATAGATGTAGGAGGATTTGTTTGGGAAGTAATAAGCCCCTTTTACATTTCTTCATCTGCAAGGAATTCTCGACATGAAAACACAGAGACAAAGGGCTGATCTTTGAATAGGAAAAAGAATGGATCTATAGGGTCCCAAATGAATTGGCTTATTCAAAAAAAGCCTTATTCTTTGGAAGATCTATCTCATGTCTGGTACTACATGGTTCCACTTTGCAAGAACTCTGAATCATTCTCTTGAAGCTCATCCTCTTTATGATAAATGATCGGCTTGCCATGAAATGACCCAGCCCAATAGGGAAATCCCAATTTAGTGGGCCTTTCGATATAATCAAATAGATTACCACACCAGCACCATATTCTAGGAGCCCAAACTATGTGATTGAATAAATCCTCCTCAATCTGTTGTAGATCAAGGGCTCCTTCTCCTTCCACTTATTCAAACTCTAATTCATATTTTTCATATAGAAATATCTGATCTACTATGGAACAAGATCCATTTTGCATCATATCTAACGATTCCTTGGTTCGAGTAATGTCACTCGATTATTAGAGGTGTTGCAGAAATGTCTGCGATCGAATAAATAGCACTACGAAAGAATGGATCGGATCGAATTGGAAAATGGAAAGATTTGTAAAATTTATACATTTCATCACCACTTTGTTGAAAATCGTTAGGTATGAATATGTTAGATCTGTGACTCGATTGGTGAAGTAGTCTCTCTCTCCAAAAAAATATGTTTTTTTTAACCGATGCACAAAGAAACTATTTTGTTGCAAATAAACAAGATATTGAGGAATTGTCCATATGTAAGATTATAATTATGGATACGGGTCTTTTCCACATAAAAGGGAATCTTTTATTACAATATAACTAGAAGTGATGTGAATCATTCAAGAATCAAAGTCGATTTTGCTTTATAAAAAGAAGATATCAATGAACTTCTATGAAATGGTTTCATGGTATTCAGCCACTCATCTCGATCATGGGATATCATTGAGAAATAGAAATCCATGTTATCAAAGGATTTCCTATGATTATTTCTAGTATGGAATGAGTCAATCATCCATTTTGGTATCCTTTTGAACAAAAATGGTAATATTGTTCCGCCATTGATCGAGAATTTCAATCTTTGGGAAGTATCATGATCATCCAATAAGAAGGGTTTCATTTTATTCAAATGAATGATTTGAACACCTATTGATTCTAACAACTAATTGCAGAGTTGATCATTCGGACCTTTCAATTCATAGATGTGGATCTCAGACCTATGAATGGGTATATCCCCGATACTCACAAAGAAAAACGGAAGTGACTTGGACAAAAAGAGAAGTGACTTGAACAAAAAGAAATGAAATGACTTAGACAAATCTTGTTTGTTGATAGCCTCTGAGCAATCAATCAAATATTGGTTAATACATAATCGATCAAACATAACTTGAAAATTGCTCTTCTGTTCAGAAATGAAATGTTTCAAATGTTCCTAGAAATTCTTGCTCCCATTGGACCATTTGTATCTATATGCATTAGGATCCCAATTCATGGATCTCTTTGTTTGAGAAATAAGAGGATCAAACCATGTACTCTTTTTCAAATTTGATAAATGTTGGTTGATTATATATTTCATTATATTTATATGATTTAGAGTATCATTTTCTATTTGATCCCTTTGAATTCCATATTGGAACTTGCAATCGGATATATTCATTAAAAGGAATCGATTTGATACATTTCTTATGTACCCATAGGTTCTATATTGAATTTGAATCTGATCTCAGATCAATCTATTTTAATTGACTACCTCCATTATGTTGTTGCTAGCAAATACCACTGTTTTTAGTTTTGGATCTTCCAAATCATTCCCGCAGTAGATCTAGACCGATTTTTTTTCTGATCCTTCGATAAAAAGATTCATTCTCTTCATAAAAAAGAGGAGGTAGAACCAATAAAGATTTCTTTTTTGATTTTGATTCATCTCTGGAGTTGAATACCTCATCCAAGAATTTTTTTGCATCCAATCCGTAGGAATCAATAGGAAAAGCAAATCCCCTATGATACACCAGATCCAGCTTGGTTATTGATAGAGTGAATAGATTTTCCATGTCTTGAAATCTCTCTTCTAATTCAAAATCGTGGTGTAACGTGTATCCCCCTTTGTTTCGGTCATTCAATAGATGAAATAAATCCAAATCTGGATTTTTGTTCAAGAATGAAATCTTATTGGAACTGTCCATATCTGGTTCATCCTTCAAAACCAGATCACATCTTGGATCTAATGAAATAGGATGAATTGAGATGGTATTTTCTAAATACATAATTATCTTGAATATATCAACCTTTTCTTTATTTTTTGATCGCCTGGAAGGGACAAAAGAAACATCTTGTTTCTTCTTCAAAACATTTTGATCTTCAGTGGACCACTTAGTAGGATTTGAACCCAGATGAAGTTCTAACCATCTGTCAGAGAAAAAAGAATGAATTGATCTTGTAGGATTCAAAAGTTTGATTTCTTCCAAAAGCAGATGATTATTCATCTGCTTCTCACATTCTGTGAATAGTCGGGACATCGAGGAAGATCCAAAAAGGCATTTCAGGAATTAATGTGATTCTATCTCTGTTCGTTCCATTTGAAGAAAGGAAGGATCCCAAAGAATCAACCTTTCTTTTACTTGCTGAAGCTCTGTTTGATCAATCAATGTGTGATATTCTGAACTGCATTTCTAATGGAATCGAAATGATCTTGTAAGATGCATTTCTAAATCTCATTAAGTATGAATTTGTAAGATGGAATCAAATTATGATTTGTTTGGAAATTGACTGGATTGGTTATGACCTAGAAACTTGAGGACTAATCTGTGAATCAAATTGTATTGGGGACTTTTGTGAAGAATATACTGTAAGGATTAAATTTTTAGGTAGTAAGGACTTGGGTGATAAATTGCTGGATCAATGGCTGTTGATAATAATATGATAATTTTGAGGTTCACAATGTAGAATGGATGGAAATTATTTATCTTGATGACGGAGTTGTAATTTGGAATGATATAGGGGCTAAATTGCATATATACATTTGAATAGTCATAACCTTCTCATTTGAGATCCGATTGTGATGGTCTAGGAGTCGTTGGACTCGATTTTTCATGCTGATTCTATTGGTGGTCTCAAATCCTTCCTGACAATGTCTTCTAGCTGGATAGTCTGATTTGTGATTGAGTCGACTCCTTTCTATTGCTTGGTAATCTTGACTCAATATTTATTGTGGCTGAGCCTTTAGTATCTTAAGGGACATATACAGTGGGACTCTATTTGATTGGTACCAGTTGGTGATTCCCTACTTCAGTACAGGATTAGCTTGACTGTCAGACGTGACAGTAGTCGGTCTCCAGAGTTATAGGGGACGTGATCCGTTGTGTGACTAGACAGGATCACCACTCCATCAGCAGTTGGGAGTGCAGCGTGGTATGACTCTGCTTGGTAGGGGGTTCAAACACACCCATATACTGATTTACATGTAGATTGGTTCGACTCTGCCTGGTGGGGGGTGCGACCGTCTCCGTAATATTTGTAGGGGAGTCCATAGTCACTATCCCTAACCACTGGCTATTGTGATTGTGATATCTTTGTTGATTCATTCTTTACTATAAGTTGTAGGGGACGTGATCCGTTGTGTGATTAGACGGGATCACCACTCCATCAGTAGTTGGGAGTGCAGTGTGATATGACTCTGCTTGGTAGGGTGTCCAACCACACCCATAAGATATCCTTGTTGATTCATTCCTTGCTGTGGATGTTTATTTATCTAATCATCATTGTCGTTGTATTATTTTTGATGCTACTGTGTTAATTTTATTGTTGTCACCTAAATATTGATCTCTCCTACTGTTTGGAGGAGGTAACTCCCTACTGAGCATTCGTGGCTCATTCTTTGATTGTTCCTATCCA
Source organism: Trichopus zeylanicus subsp. travancoricus (assembly GCA_005019695.1). Classification (NCBI taxonomy): domain Eukaryota; kingdom Viridiplantae; phylum Streptophyta; class Magnoliopsida; order Dioscoreales; family Dioscoreaceae; genus Trichopus; species Trichopus zeylanicus. The sequence goes on along the minus strand of RXID01015797.1, from coordinate 10,618 downwards.
CAGGAGAGTAGCAGTTAGGCACAGGTGACTACAGTAGCAGAGAATACGTGCATGACTACACTTGGAGCTGATTTATTTACATGTTATTCTATTTTTATGTATGGGAATACTTTTGAGGACTCGAGTATTTCTAGTGAGACCACATTTTGTTATGTTATCTAAACTATATTCGTATCGATGAAATAAATTTTAATTCTATGTATTCTATAAACCTTTTATATGTATATTTTCCACTTGTGTTGCAGTTCGATTGGACACGATAGGGGTGTTATAGTTTTTATTGATAAAAAGGAAGAATCTACTTTAACCAATATGCCCTTAGGCACGGCCATACATAACATAGAAATCACATTTGGAAAGGGTGGACAATTAGCTAGAGCAGCAGGTGCTGTAGCGAAATTGATTGCGAAAGAGTGTAAATCGGCCACATTAAGATCACCATCTGGGGAGGTCCGCTTGATATCCAAAAACTGCTTAGCAACAGTTGGACAAGTGGGTAATGTTGGGGTGAACCAAAAATGTTTGGGTAGAGCCAAATCTAAGTGTTGGCTAGGTAAGTGCCCTATAGTAAGAGGAGTAGTTATGAACCCTATAGACCACCCCCATGGGGGTGGTGAAGGAAGAGCCCTTATTGGTAGAAAAAACCCACAACCCCTTGGGGTTATCCTGTGCTTGGAAGAAGTAGGAAAAGGAAACAATATAGTGATAGTTTTATTCTTCATCGCTGTAAATAGGAATATTGAAAATCAAATTTTTGGAATTTGCAATAATGTGATGGGAGAACGACAAGAATAGAACCTGTGCATGGTGGATTCACAATCCACTGCCTTGATACACTTGGCTACATCCGCCCCTTATCTAGCTAAAGGATTTTCCCTTTTTTCCATTTATCATTATTGTATTTATTCTTACCTTATTAGATCGAGATATTGAACATAGTTTAAAATGTAAAAATAAAAGAGTAATCCATTGTGACACATTCACTAAAAAAATCCTTTTGTAGCTAATCATTTATCAGGAAAAATGGAAAAACTCAACATGAGGGAGGAGAAAGAAATAATAGTAACTTGGTCTCGAGTGTCTACCATTATACCCGCAATGATTGGACATACAATTACCATTTATAACGGAAAGGAACATTTACCTATTTATATAACAGATCAGATGGTAGGTCACAAAATGGGAGAATTTGCCCCTACTCTGACTTTTGCGAGACATGTGAGAAATGATAATAAATCGTCATTAATTTTTCATTTTTATTTTCTATTTTAGTAAAGTAGCAAAAGTAGTTATCATTCATTGGTAGGAGATAGCCTTATGATAAAGATAATGAACTTGACTTCAAGTACAGAAGTTAAGGTTTTAGCCCAACATATACGTATGTCTATTTTCAAAGCTCGAAGAATAATTGACCAGATTCGGGGGCATTCCTATGAAAAAGCACTTATGATATTGGAACTCATACCTTATCAAGCATCTTTTTTCATGTTAAAATTGCTTTATTCCACAGCAGCAAACGCAAATCATAATATGAACATGAATAAAGCTGAAGTCAATGGAGGTGCTATTCTAAAAAGGTTAATACCTAGAGCTCAAGGACTCAGTTATCCTTTAAAAAGACCTACTTGTCATATAAGAATTGTATTGAAAAATAAATCAAAGTCATTTTTAAATTGAAATAAATCTCAGATTTCTATTTAGAAAAAAATATGGGACAAAAAAATAAATTGACTTGGTTTCAAACTTGGTACAACCCAAAGTCATCATTCTTTTTGGTTGTGCAAACCAAAGAAATTTTCTAAGGGCCTACAAAAAGATGTAAAAATATGGAATTGTATCAAGAACTATGTACAAAAAAATAAGAGAATACCCTCAGGTTTCGAAGGAATTGCACATATAGGAATTAAAGAAAGAATCGATTTGATCTAGATAATAATATATATTGGACTCCCCAATTTGTTAATAGAAGGCCAAACACAAGGAATTGTAGAATTACAGATAAAACTACAAAAGGAGAATCATTTCGAAAACCCAAGAATCAACATTACTCTCACAGAAGTTGAAAAACCTTATAGACAAAAATCCTACTACTAATTCTAATCCGACCTGTACTACTAATACTCCAAGTACTACTACACCTACTCCTACTCCTACTCCTACTGGTCCTCCAACTACTACTACTACTGCAGTTGCTGCTATAGCTACTACTACAGCTACAACTGTTGCGGTTACTACTGCTACAACTTCGACTGCTACTATTGCTGCGGCAACTCCTACTACTACTACGACTACTACTACTACTACTACAACTACTACTACTACTACTACTACTTCTACTACAACTACTGCTACGACTACTACTGCTACTACTACTTCCACTGCTACTACCATTCCTACCACTATTACCATAACAACTACTTACAGTCCTACTACTACTACTACTACCACAAAAACTATTACTACTACAACTACTGCTACTACTACTACTACTACCACTACTACTACTACAACAACAACAACAACTACTACTACTACTACTATGACTATTACTACTACTACTACAACAACAACTATAACTAGTAATAATACTACTACAACTACTACTACTAGTAATGCTACTACTACAACAACAACAACAACTAATACTACTGCCACTAATAGTACTACTACTGCTACTACTGCTACTACTACTACTACTACTACTACTACTACTACTACTATACTACTACTACTACAACAACTCTTACTACTATTACTACCACTGCTGCTGCTGCTGTTGCTAATACTACTACTACTACTAATACTTTTAATACTACCTCTACTACTACTACTACAACTACTACTATTACTACTATTGCAGCTACAACCACAACTACGACCACAACTACTATAGCTACTACAACTACTACTACTGCTACTACAAGTACTACAACAAGTACTACTTCCAAGACTTCTCCTGCTACTACTACTACTACTACAACAACAATAACAACAAGTACTACTAATGCTACTCCTACTTCTTCTTCTACTACTACTATTACTACTACTTTTACTATAATGACGACTACTACTCCTCTTGCTACTACTACTACAATGACAACTACTACCACTACTATGACTACTACTGCAAGTACAACTGCTACTACCACTACTACTACTACCTCTACTACTACTACTACTATTGCTACAACTACTACACTATTACTGTAACTACTTCCACTACAACTACTACTACTACTACTCCAGCTACTATTACTACTATCGCTACTACTACTACTACTCCTACTACTATTATTACTACTACTGCTACTACTACAACTACGACTACTACTACTACCACTACTGGTCGTGCTACAACTACAACAACAACTACTACTCCTTCTAGTACTTCTACCACTTCTACCACTTCTACTACTACTACTTCAACTCTTATTGATACTACTACTCCTCCTCCTCCTACTACCACTGTTACTACTACTACCACTACTAGTACTACTACTACTACCACTATTACCGCTACTACTAATACTATGAAAACTACTACTACTGCTACTACCCGTACTCCTCACACTACTACTACAACTACTACTACGGCTACTACAAATATTGCTACTACTTCCACTCCTAGTCCAAAAAATATTCCTACAACTACTTATGCTACTAGTATTACTATTACTACTACTCCTATTACTGATACTACGACTACAACTACTACTACTCCTGCTACTACTACCTGAACTACAACTACAACCACGGCTCATCCTACTACAACTACTATGACTACTACTACTGCTACAACAACAACAACAATAACAACAACAACTACTACTACTTCTATAATAGCTTCTGCTACAACCTCTACTACTACTCTACTATTGCCACTACTACTACGCTACCACTACAACTTCGACTACCAGCACAGCTACTACTCCAACAACTACTAATATTACTACTGTTAATACTATTACTACTACAACTAGAAGCACACCTACTGCCACTACTACTACTCCTACTGTAACTTCAACTACTACTTTGGCTACTACTACTACTACTACTACAACTACTTCTGCTCCTACTACTTCTACGATGCCTACTACTATTGCTTCTATTAATCCAACTGCTACTACTTCTACTTCAACTAATACTAGTACTACTTCTACTACTTATACTACCAACACTACTACTACTACTACAATAATAACTACTACTACAACTATGACTCCTCCTCCTACTACTTATAGAATAACCGATACTGCTACAACTATTGCTGCTACTACTATTATCTACTAGTACAACAACAACAACAACAACAATAATAACTACTACTTCTATTACTACTACTACTACTACTACTACTACTACTACTACTACTACTACTACTACTACGACAACTACTACTATTTCTATTTCTCCCACTACTACTATGACTATGACTACTAATGCTACTACTACTACTACTAATACTACTACTACAACTTCTACTACTACTTCTACTACCACTACTATTACTACCATGACGACTAATACTACTACTACTACAATGACAACTACTACCACTACTATGACTACTACTACAAGTACAACTGCTACTACTGCTACAACTACAACATTATTGCTATAACTACTTCCATGAGTACTACTACTACTACTACTACCCCAACTACTATTACTACTACGGCTACTACTACTCCTCCTCCTACTACTACTACTGTTGCTACTACTACTACTACTACTACTACCACCACCACCACCACCACTACTGGTCTTGCTACAACTAAAACAACAACTACTACTCCTTCTACTAGTTCTACTCTTATTGCTACTACTGCTACTCGTACTACTACTACCACTATTACTACTACTACCACTGCTAGTACTTTTTCTACTACTACTACTACCACTCTTGCTACAACTACTAATACTATGACAACTACTACTACTGCTACTACTGGTACTCCTCAAACTATTACAACAACAACTACTACTTCTACTACTCCTACTCCTACTCCAAAAGCTATTCCTACAACTACTTATGCTACTAGTATTACTATTACCACTATTCTTGCTACTGCTACTATGACTACAACTACTACTACTGCTACTACTACCTGAACTACTACTACTACCACCACTCCTGCTACAACAACTACTATGACTCCTACTACTACTACTACTACTACTACTACTACTACTACTACTACTACTTCTACTATTATTACTACTATTACACTACTACAACAACTTTGACTACCAGCACTGCTACTACTCTGACAACTACTACTATTACTACTATTAATACTACTACTATTACTACTACTACTACTACTACTACTACTACTACAAGTACTCCTACTGCTATTACTCCTATTCCTACTGCAACTTGTACTACTACTTCGGCTACCACTACTATTATTACTACTTCTACGACTCCTACTGCTATCGCTACTATTACTCCAGCTGTGACTACTGCTACTTCTACTGACACTACTACTACTACTACTGCTACTACTACTTCAACTACTAGTACTACCAATACTACTACTACTACTACTACTACTACTACTACAAATACTACTACTGCTATGACTCCTCCTCCTACTCCTTCTACCATAACAACT
>RXID01015797.1:0-2500 GCA_005019695.1 Trichopus zeylanicus subsp. travancoricus | reverse complement strand
CCTACTACTTCTACTACAAGTACTACTATAACTACTACTACTGCTCTACTACTGCGACTACTTCTGTTACTACTACTACTAGTACCACTACAACTACTTTCGCTACTACTATTCTTGCAGCAACTATTGCCACTACAGCTACTACTAAAACAAGTGCTACTAGTACAATAACAACAACTACTACTACTGCCACTACAACAACTGCTACAGAAACTACTCTCATTACTGCTATTGCTACAACTGCTTCAACTGCTACTGCTACTACTACTACTACTACTGTTGCTTCAACTACTACTGCTGCTACAACAACTACAGCTACTACTACTGCTACTAGCGTTTTCGCTATTACTCTTGCTACTACTATTGCTACAACTACTACATGTAGCAATACTGCTAATACTGCTACTACTAGTATTACTATTAATACTACTACTAATACTACTACTACTTCTGCAATTACAACAATGACTACTACTACAACAACAACTTCTGCTACTACTGCCACTATATCTACCACTAGTACGGCGGCGGCAATTATTATTAGAACAACTACTACTAATAACACTACTACTACTACTCCTACTGCTACTATCACAACCACCACTACTACTGCTACTAACACTACTAATACTGCCACTGTTGCTCCAACAACTACTACTACCACTACTGCTACTATTTCTACTACTACTACTACTACTAATAATACTGCTACTACTGCTAATATTCTGCTATTATAGCTATTACTACTGCTTTCGCCACAACGGCTACTACTACTACTTCCCTAACTACGATCACTGCAACTACTACTGGTACTATTGCTACTGCTACAACTTCCACTATGACAACTACAACTACTATTACTATTACTACAACTACTACTACTATAACTACTACTACAGTTATTGTAGCAGTTGATGCTACTGCTACTGCTGCTACTACTACTACTATGTCTACCACTACTACTATGATTACTACTACTATGAATACTACTATTATTAGCACTACTACTTCTACTACTACTGCAGCTACTGCTTCTACTACTACTGCTACTACTATCACAGTACTACTACTCTACTTCTTGTACTTCGACTATTACTTTTTTTACTACTATTATTATTACTGCTACTACTATTTTTGCTACTAATACTACTTCGACTGTTACTGCTGCTACTGCTGTTGTAGTAGCTGTCACTACTACTACTATTACTACTATTACCGTGCCTCCTAATACTACTAGTACTACTGCAACTACTACTATTGCTGCTACCGTACTACTACTACTATACGTGCTTCTCCAACAACTATGCCCACTTCTTCTCCTACAGCTAAAACTGCTACTACTGCTACTGCTTATGCTATTACTACTTTTGATTCTCCACCTACTATACTGCTACTACCACTACTATGACTAATGTTATTATTACTACAACTACTATTACTATCGCTACTACTACTACTACCAGCACTACTGCTACAATAACTACTGTTACTATTGCTACTGGTGCTATTTCAACTACCACTCCTATACCTACTACTATGAATACTACTACTACCACTACTACTACTACTATTACTGCTGCTAATACTACTACAACAACTACTACTACTATTACGACTACTACCACTTCAACAGCTACTACTACTGCTACTATTACTACCACTACTACTACTAATACTATTAGTACTACTACTACTACTACAACTACTTCTGCCACTACTGCTGCTAAAATAACTGCTACTACTACTAATACTGTTACTCCTAATACTACTATAGCTTCTACTATTATCACTACAATATCTACTACTTCTATTACTACACCTACTCCTATTGCTACTACTACAACTACAACTCTGATTATAACTATGCCTACTACTACTAATCAAACTACCACTACTCCTACTGCTAAACCTACTCTGACTACTACTACTTCAACTACTACTACAAACACTATTGCTACTACTAGTAACACAACAACAACTACTACTACTGCTGCTACTACTACTACCAGCACTGCTGCTACTTCTACTACTGCTACTATTACTACTACTACTACTACTTCTACTTCAACTACTTTGTCTAGTCTTCCTTCTACTACAACTACTACTAATACTACTACTGCTATTGCTATTGCTGCACCTAATACTACAAATATTACTATTAATACTATTATTATTATTACTACTACTACTTCTACAATAACAACTACTACTCCATCTACTACTACTATGCTACTACATCTACTATTATAACGACTACTACTGCTACTACTACTAGAATTACAACTACTACTCCTACTACTTCTGTTACCACTACTACTACTGCTATTGCTACTACTACTACTAGTAATACTACTATTACTACAACTACTACTATTGCTACTTCTACTACTACTATCACTACTGCTGCTACTACTACTACTTATGTTACTAGAACTTCTTCTACTCCTACTAATACTACTGCTGTTGCTACTAATATTACTTTTACTACTACTACTACTTC
>RXID01015796.1:0-22026 GCA_005019695.1 Trichopus zeylanicus subsp. travancoricus | reverse complement strand
AATTTGAATTCATGAACTCTAGAAAGTAAGAGTAGGGACAACCTGAATCAGTCCTTGTTGTGTGAGGAAATTCAAGTAGATCTGATCGCCGCGGTTCGCAAAAAATCGCAATTTACGGCAAATAAATTAATTTTGAAATACGGAGTTGGCTCCGCTTAATGATGATCGGAATTAAAATATATCATAACCGACCCGATCCGTTAGTTACTTATAATACTCCGCCGGAATATCATTAATGTCCTATACTCAATCGCTCCGTCCGACCGCCGATCTCTCCCTCGTTGGTTCAGACTATTGAATATTAAACGGGTACGCGAGACACCGGAACCAGCCCCTTCATGTTCTTCGTCGAGGCCGCTTTCCCTCCTCCTCTGTTGCGTTTCCTCTTCAGCAAAAGACTCCCGATTCTGCACAGCAAAAAAAGGAAATCAAGAATTTTTGGAAATCCAAACCCTAACCCTAATGCCCGCATAAACGAGCCCTAGATCACCGCAAGATATCCGTTTGCCGGTCTGGATCCGATTCTCTCGGGGCGTTGTAGTCTAGCTGAGGTTTTTGAAGGCGTTTTGCCGGGGATTAGAAAGGTGAGGGTTTTCTCGTTTGTAGGACTTCATGTGGTTTTGCATTTCGTGTGGTCTGAGATGATGAGGTTTATAATGTCCGTCAGGATCGAGGCTTTTGTTATCTTCGTTATGATTTTTTTGGTTGGTTCTTTGCATGCTTCAGTGAATCTAGGTTGCAGGTTTGTTGCTTTTTTTATTCGAAGAAAGAGAAAAGAAACGATCTTTGTTGTTTTTCTATGCGAATAATAGTCTCTGTTTTAGATTTTTTTTTTCCCTGTCTGAGTGGAAAATAAGATACGAATGGCGTTTTGTGTTAGGGTTTTTTCTCGTGTTCGGCTCCCGTGATCTCAGGGTTTTCAATTATTCTAGGGATCTCTCCTCTTACTCTACCAGATATTTCCCACTACTTAGTTATGGCTTCACTGATTTGTAAATAAAGAAAAATTTTTTGGGTCATTTTAGCTATGTTGTTTAGAAGTTTCCATGGTTTTTCTTTTGAACTGTGTGTGTTGATATGTGATATGTTTATTCATTTTGAGTGATTTGATGAGCAAGAAAATAGCTAAATTGTGAAAAATTGATAATTTGGCATTTGGGTCAAGATTATCTTGTATCTGTAGATATGTTTTCATTTTTGTACCAACAGAACTCTTTGAGATAGAGTGCTAGTTCTTGTTTTGCTCAACCTACACGTTTCTCTGGAGTAGATTTTGATTATTCTTTTTACTATGTTTTTCTTGAGGCATTGTCATTTATCTTTATGTGATTTGAGTAAAGATGCTCTGTAGAGGCTGTTCGCTGTGATCGGGTTTTTCACAATTGTCCCTTTTCCAAGTTTTTTTTTTGCAGTAATTTGTTCTATTCAACTTTTCATTTCAGACCTACAATTGATGGTTATTTTTTGATGAAACAGTCTTTTCTGGTGCTTTCTTCTAAATCATTCTTCTTCGCATGTTTTGAAGAGAGAAGTCTTTATGGTGGTTTCCACGATTGTCACTTGCTTCCGTTCCCTCTTAAAATAGCATTACTTCTAGGCCACTGTCTCACTATTGTCCAAGGGATGGCGCCTGCTGCTTCAAAAATACAAGCGCAATGAGTGAGATTAGCTTTCCCTCAACTGTTGTGAAGCCTGTGTTTTAAAAATTGCTCAAAACCTATTACTACAGCTGGGTGCATATAGAGGCCAATAACTACCAGGTCCTCTTGGAAGCATTACTTGACAGCCAGGATAGCAAGGTAATGTCAATCCCTGACATAAGTTGGGAATTGTTTTTGTGCTTCTTTATTTTCTTTTTCTTTCCCGTCTGGTCCGCATTTCAGTATCTTGGATTTTCATAGCTGTTTTGTACTGCTGCTTGTTTCTTTTAAAAATCTGTACCCTTGAATAGGCCACAGGCGACAGGATGGAGGAAGCAGCAGCAAGTGAAGAACCCGATATTTCTAGAAAGAAATATCAAAGGAAACAAGGCGAACAACCTTACTCACCTTCTTCACAAAAATACAAAAAGCTGGGAGAAACATCACACAATTCTGAGTCACAATGCGGAACTTCTCAGAAGAAGGCAAATTTAGAAGATACTGCTTCGCTGAGATTGCATTCTAGAGATTTGATAGTTGATCGATGTTCACAGCAGGCGGATATCTTTGGCAAAAGGATTGAGAAGGCATCATCTTGGGCTTCACTGGATGAGGAGATTTGTGTCGCATGGAATTTCTCCAAGAACTAGGGTAGAGAAGCCAAGGTCACCCCAAAACGAACACAGAGAAAGAATTTCGTTGACCATTACGCAAGTGATGAGTCCTGTTCAGGGTAATGCTCAACCCTGTTCACTCGTTGCATTTCAGAGACTGAAACAGCCTGCGAGTGTAGTATCTGTCAATGAAACACTATTAAGAGAACCCAAAGAGACTGTTCTTGCTGATTATTCTGGTGCTGCTATTGGACCTCTAGTTGAGTCATTCAATGAAGTTCCCACTACAGGAATTGAGTGTTCTCAGTCAAATGCGGCAGCAAGCAAAGGTAGATATCCATGATATTCACAATTTCTCAATAATCAGTTCCTTTTCATTCTCGGAGTTGGAGTTATGACGTACATGTTAACTTATATTTAATTATGTGTTTTGTCATCTCCCAACATAGTCTTCCAATGCAAGATGTAGCATGTTGTTTCCTGCTTGGAAGTTTGCAAGGAAGGTGAAACAGTTCCTCCAGTTTTTGAGAATAGAAGTACACTTACTAAGTCCAAAGACAGAAATAACAGTGCCTTGAAATTTTACTATATTACTAAGTCTAGAGAGGAGAGGAACAATAGTACCATGAAAAATTTTAGAAAATTCCTAAGAGAAATAGAGAAAAAAGAAGGTTAGTTACCAATTGAGAGTGTGGTTACACAACCATATCCATGCACATAAAGTTGCTATTTTCGTTTCAAAATAGTTGCTAATCATGTTATTAATTGGGTTGGAACAATGTTATCCAATATGGGCTGAAATTAAATAACTATTACTACATTCGGACCAAATTGCCATCATACATTTATTATCATAATTATATATTGGGTCTGAACTTTGGTTGGGGTTTTTGTTTCTTATAGTCTAAACCAATTTAATATCTAGAGCATTAATTAAATGCCCAAGAAGTTTTGGTTTTTCTTGATATTTAACAAATCTACAGAGATAAGATTTCACAAACACAAAAAAATTCGTAAGAGGAGGGACTGTATTCACGTGCATTGCATGTGTTTGATGTCTAATTAGTAACTATAATATATCATTATCAGATAATAATTAGGTAAATAACTTAGCTTAAGAGGATCAACTTTTCAATAGATCATCTTGGAAAGCTAAACAAAATTGGTTCATTGTTCCTTGTGTAGCACTCTTGTTTCACTAAGTTATTTTATTCCTTGATACTAACCTTTATGAGTCTGCAGTGCGGTTAACAAATTTTTTCTAACATGTATTGACTCTACTGCTGTTGCATGTCTGATGAAATTTTTTGTCTGACATATTTTGCTCATCTAGGTCAGTCAAGCCACACCAATGCCTTAACTTGAAAAGGTTCTGCATATAGGGGAAGCACCTCTTACACCACAGCAATAGTACCTACAGTTCAGAGCACTAATAAAGAATGTCCTGAAGGATCATGCAATAATGGGGATACCTGTCACCTTATGAATATTCAGGAAGGGTTGGCAAGTAGTGTTCGTATTGCTTCTTCAGCCTCTGGTGAAGTGAAGCTTTCGTTCTTCTTCAACACTGTTGCAGGTGATCATCCAGTTACCCACATGCCGAACACTGATGCTTTTATTAAAATGGTTGAGGACAGATGTTTAGGGCCTTGCAAAATTCTTCAACCTGACTTATCTCTGAAGAATCTCATGAAAGAATTTTGTGCGTGCTTTTCTGAGTTAGTCTCAAAACGCCAAGTAGAGAATCAGGAAAATATCATGCATGTAGTCCCCTCGTTGGAGCCACTCAAAGAATCAGGTTTGCGAAATAGTTTGGGTGGCATGCCCATATGTATTTCTGGTGTTCAAGATGAGGGAAGAAAGAGAAAAAAAGAACCTAACCCAGGATCTTCAGTAGTGGTTGTTAGGCAGCCACAAAATGCTCTAGGTGAGCCAAGACAAGTTCATGATGCCACCGATGTTTCTAAAGGCAAAGAAATAAAGTGGATACCGCTAGTTAATAACGTCAACAATGAGAAACTGCCACCATCATTCTCCTACATTCCCAATAATATTGTGTATCAGAATGCTTATGTCAATTTTTCACTGGCTAGACTTGGAGAGGAAAATTGCTGTACAGACTGTTCTGGGGATTGCCTTCGGCACCAGTTCCTTGTGCATGTGCAAGGGAAACTGGTGGTGTGTATGCCTACACAGCAGACAATCTTTTGAGACAGGAATTCCTTGATGATTGCATTTCCAGGAAATTGAGTCCACAAGGGCATCACTACTATTACTGTCTGGATTGTCCACTTGAAAGGTCAAAAAATGAAGTTAAGCCTGATCCATGCAAAGGACATCTTATCCGCAAATTCATCAAAGAATGTTGGATCAAGTGTGGCTGTCATAGACGCTGTGGAAATCGAGTGGTGCAGAGAGGGATTAGACATAATTTGCAGGTGAGGCTTCTCTTCAAGCATTAATCTGATACTCCAAATAGACTTTTTTTTTTTCTTTTGAAATAGCAGCAAGCATTAATTTCATGTTTGGCATGGTCTGAAATTTAGATTATATTTAATGCTAATCATTAGTTTTCAGCCCATCATGGATATAGTTGCTCAAAGTTTGCACTTACTTTAAGCAAATCATTTTCCTCCTTAACTGCAACTAGATGTTCTCTTTTCCTTTCTTGTACTCCAGGTGTTTTTTACAGACAATGGAAAAGGCTGGGGTGTTCAAACTCTCGATGAACTTCCAAAAGGGGCCTTTGTATGTGAATATGTTGGGGAGTTTCTGACCAATATGGAATTGTATGATCGAATTATTCAGTTCATGGGTAATGCAAAACATACTTATCCAGTACTTTTAGATGCGGATTGGGGTGCTGAGGGAATCTTGAAGGATGAAGAGGCCTTATGTTTAGACGCTACATTTTATGGGAATGTGGCAAGATTTATTAATCATAGGTAATTAATTCATCATCACAAATTACTTATTAGAAGTTTATGGTCCAGTTAACATGGATCCTGTCTTTTTCTTAGATCTTGTGGTGAGAAATGCATGGGTGCCTTAATCTCTTTGTAAATCTCTTCATTTTGTGGTACAAATGAGAACACTTTGAATTACATGAAAATCTCTTGACACCGTCAATCTCTTTTTTTCTGCATAGCTCTGCTGAATAAATCGTGGAAAGACTTCTTTCTCACTTTATCTTTTTGGCACCTCTTTTGAAATTTTCTGGACAGGTGTTCTTTGTCTTTTATCCATGTTCTGTTTCTTTCAAAACGTTTTAAAGGGTGGATTTATTGTCCATCTCTTCAGAATTTCTTACTGAGCAAAAAATATACAAAATCCACATAGTAGCATGTACAAACGCATGTTTGGATCCCTTTGAATACATTGGTAGTAGTCGTCATAGCACATTGAGCAGCAGAGGGTCTGAATTCCTGGATGCAGTTTGGTTCGCAGTATTTCTGATGAACAGGGTGAAAGCGTTGCATTTAGTTCCATTATTTTCTGATAATTTTTACTTTTCCTAATTTTAGCAGATTGCATACCTATGATCTCATGTAAAAATGTTCTCTCAAAAAGGAAATTTCATATGAGTGTGGGTGGTTATTTGGAGATTTCACATGTGGGTTCTGTTCTATTCTCATATGTTTGCAGCGATGTTCTGTGTGGTCTAATTTTTTTTTTAGTAGACAAAAAACTCTCTGTGGTCTATTTCTATATCTGCTGCAACATGGTAGATCTTTTCTATTTTTTATGTTAAATTTATTGAAGATACTTAAAGAATATCTATGTCAGTTACTTTGCTGCTGATGCCACTTCTTATGCTTCTAACACCACTCTTTCATGCTGCAATTGTTTACCTAGTTTTTTTCCTTTTCTTTCAATTGTTCTACTTCCAGAAATTTTTATGTATCTATAATCTTCTACTGCAACACTTGCACTGTATTACCTGAATTTCTCTGTAATCCTAGTATTGAACTTCTTATAGATGTTTTGATGCAAATTTGATCGAGATTGAAATCGAGACCCCAGACCATCATTATTATCATGTATGCAACATGAACCTCTCTCTGTCTCTCATGTTTTTACCTGACAAATTTCGTTCTGGTGGGGCTTAACTCTTCTTCTCTTTGCAGATTGCCTTCTTCACAACTAGGAGAGTAGAAGCTTTTGAAGAACTAACTTGGGTAAGTAGCATTGATTTATGTCCATTCAAACTTCTGTTTTTCATGATGGTCACCATCATCGCTGTTAACAGCCAGTCTCTACTCTTATGAATTCAAATCAGCCAGAGCTACTGGATCAATCAAAATGAGTGTTGTGATTCAGTCAGGGCTGAGCTCCTGGATTTTCATGGAATGATTCATCAATATTTTGGTTCTACCTCTGGGCGATTGGGTTCCAGGCTTCACGAGTGACTCTGCTAACTAGTGGGAGGAATGGTCTATTCCGTAGTTTCTTAGTAGACACTCTCTAGAACTAATTGACTTCGAAAAGCTTAAAGCAGACTGCATCCTTCACATTGTTCACAGTGTGGCTCATGAGGATAATAATGGGAAATTTCCAGCCTACATCCATCTAGAGAAGTAGGCGCTCTTTTATATATGATCATGGATGAATAGTGCACATCCAACTTAATAACAAATGGGCTAATACTCATGTCTCTAGATGGCAACTATTTTACTACGATTCTGATAGGGATCGCAGCACTCATAATTTAACAATCTATGGTAATTAGTTTTCTGTTGGTTCTTGAACTTGTGCTGCCTAAATTATTTTCAAGACTAACTTGGTACTTGCCCTGCTTCTGATGTGAGAACTAATAAATTTGCTGTGGCCTGCTCAACCCGGAACCCGAGCCCAGCTTCTGTACTTCACCCTAGTCTTTGAATAGTTATTCTCGAGTGCTTCCTTTTACTGGAAGCTATTTATGCATGGCTTGAATTGCAGGATTACGGTATTGATTTTGCTGATAAGGATCACCCTGTCAAGGCATTGGGATGTTCCTGTGGAAGCAAATTCTGCCGAGATGCAAAGCGCACAACTAGTATGTCATTTCTATCTCTGCAGCAAGAGTTCAATCTTTACATCTTTGTATCATCTTCCTGACATAATGATCTTGATCTGCAATGGCTGGGACCTAGCCGATCCTTCCGTATTGTGTTTGCAGTAGTTTAGCATGTAGCATGTATTTTCTTTCATTGCAAGTGTCCTGTTCTTGTGGCAGGAACTAGATCGAGTTGAGTGGTTGGGGACGATTCAAACAAGTGAAAGCGCTGGGGGACACGGGGATTCTTCTCTCTGGAGGCTAACCCTAATTATTATAACTATACCACTAGATTGGTTCGCTATGTGTTGATGCTAATTTAAGCTGCAATGGGGATTAGGCCAGACCCAAATGCCCCAGTTTTGGAGGGCTTCTGTGCACCGTTTAGTTTATGGACACCAAAAAAATAATTCCATTTGTCCTAACACTTCTCTAAAGGTGGTGGGTGAGAGAGAAGGATTACGTATCATGTCAACATGTCGCGCCAGCTTTCAAAAATTGAGGATTAAGGAGTTTTTTTGTATTCACGGAACTAATTTGCCATTTGTGTATTATACTGGGTAAAGTGTTTTTCATTATTTGAAACCGATCAAAGCAATGACGTTATGCTCTTCTTTTCCAAGCGTCATTTCAACGAACCGTATTATTGTCTGGCAGCCTAAAATCTTTGCTACATTCTATTTCATTCTTCATTAAAATCTGGTGATCTGAAGCCAGTAGATGATGAACTGGAAACGGAAGTTTTCTGCGCTGAACTCTATTTGATGATATGTATGCCTGGAAACTATTGCTAATTGCCAGACAAAATACCGGCAAATTATTCACGTGGCCCTTCTCTATGCTGAGTCCAGACCCACAGCTTTTTATACAAAATCCTTTACAGCTCTTCTTCATCCAGGTTTGAAGCTTTAGAAAACGCTGCAATTAACGAGGTCAACAGAGAGACTGTTTGTCGGGTTAATCGCGAATTGAAAATGGCGAAGAACGTAGTCCATCTGGATTTGGCCCCATCCGACATGTTCTTTTGTGATCCACCCTGGTTCGATATGGACATGAACCAAGTTTGTTTGTCCAGATGCCGAATTGTTCGGTTTCTGCCAATGTCAAGAAAATAGGGATCGTGTTCCTCGCCGCTCTCAGACCTTTCCCATCATTTTTCTCAACAAAAGCAAACCTTCAACTTGGAGTGAACTTAGACGAAGTTTTCAGCCAAAAATATTTATTTGATTGAGAAAACTCGAATTGCAAACCTTTTCTTTCATATCATAATAGTCCCCCGATACAATCAAATTGAAATAAGAATTTTAATCTACTTTCCAGAATTTACATCGAATTCTTTCACGGTCATTATATAAACCATAATAATCCCGAAATCCGTCCTTTTTTTTTCCCATTGCTAGCGATAGCGAGAAGGGGACTGGGCCCAGGATGCGTCACAGCCAGACATTTCTCTATAAACAAGCTATTTCGCCATTGCCTGCTCACCTGCTCTCTCAAACAAACTCTCAGTAAACAATGTTTCCTGCCTACGGGAGGAGAAGAAGAAGGATCCATGCCTGGGCCAAGAGGTTTCACAAGGAGAGTGAAGCTCCTCTTGCGAGAGCTGAAAGAAATGCTCTGATCAATCAGCTATGGCGCTCCCTTTCGGCGAGCCAACTGGTTCTGAAGGTGAAGTCGCAGTGGAAGCAGCGCAGGAGTTGCAGGCCAAGTGGGATGCAGTTCCGGTATGATCCGGAGAGTTACTCTCAAAACTTCGATGATGGCTTTCTGATCTCTTCATGACCATTTCTACGTGAAATCCTTCTGGGTTTAGTAGTTATGTGTCTTCTGTTTCATTTTTCTCTCTCCAAGAAGTTTCAACTTCTTCAGCTCAAACTTGCTCACTTGCACTTTCATGTTATGAAGAAATTACAATTTGCTGCGAATAGTAGTTTAAAAGCCGAGACAAGTAAACCGAATATCTGCAAAAATCCTGAAGCAGAGTCCACAAAACCTGTTTACATATCACGTAGCTTGTTGATAAACTACAAGGTCTATATTGTCTTATCGTCGTAGTAGGCCACCTGCTGCTTCTCGCAGTACTCGAACAAGCTCCCGTCGAAGCAGCGGCGCATCGCCTCTCGCGGCAGGAAGCCGTTCTGGTCTCTGGACAGCAAATACAGCAGCAGCCACTCGAGCTTCGCTGTAATCCTACACCATTTACCGATGCCTGTTTTTTGTCATGGCTCCATTGTGTTAAACTTTATTCCTGCTCTAAATTAACAAGGAAGCTCACCAGCCGAAAAAGTCGTAGGCGAAGAGCTGGCCCTCGGTCATCTGCCAGAGCTCGGAGAACGTGAGCTTGTCAGGCACGGTGCGAGAGTACATGCTGAATAGGTTCTCAAAATGAACAGGCACGTGACTGTTCCAATTATAGATTAGTATAAAGAAGTATATGAGCTCCAATTCAGGATCATATTGAAGTAGAAGATACCGGCCCTCGGTGTCTTAGCTTCCAGAGTCACTGCCATGCTGCATTTGTGAATGTTGTGGGTGTGGATTGGAAAAAATGGAGATGGGATCCAACTCTGTTCAACAGTAACATTAAAATTTCAAGTTACAGGATGCGGACCCTGAGCGTTTTTTACCTCCTGAAAATGCAGGAAAAATGAACTAACTAGAAGCGTTGCGTAGCTCAAAGCTCCATTAATGACGACAGCCATCACCAAAGACTTTGAGCTCCTGAAATCGCACCTCATAACCCAGTTTCAAAATCCCAGTCAGAGGGAGCGAAGGATCAATTAATCACCCGCATAAGTCTCCCAAGGGAAAATGATGCCATTGCCATCTCTGTCAAAAAAGGCAACATGCTGCTGAAGCATACTGAGGTGGCGATGGCTATGGTCCCTGCTTCCCTCTGGGTGATACATATCTGGCGCCGCCACTCCTCGCGCCATGTCTGCCGCCAGAGTTCACAGTTAAATCCGCGCTAAAAAATCTTGAAATCAAAGAATGGGTGAGGCAGGAGTTCTGACAGGGCTTGGGGATGAAGGTCTCGAGGTCGGCACGGACGGGGCGCTCGATGGAGACTGACGCCTGCAGCGCCACCGGCTCCAACGCATCCTTGGAGTCTGTCATCTTCTTCTTATTCTTGCCTTTGCTCAAAAACTCTGCTTTCCTGTGTCTGTATGGAGACGAATGCGAAGAGATTTGCTTCTTGTTGATACAGAGGGAGGAAAAGGAAAGAAGAGATGGCTTGGCTGAGTGACACGAGAGCAGCGCAGGATAAACCACGTGCGCGTTTGCATGGGATTCTTGCGCCATCTTCTTTGTGTCCTGGCCTAAATCTGAAAGAATAAAATTTCTATAAATTACAATTTTTTATTTGTTTATAACCACAATGGTGAGCTGTCAATAGGCTTGTGAATCCGGACCGTCCGCCAGTGGTCCGACCTGACATGGTCCACTTTAGGTCATATTTAATATGACACAAATCTATAGTTGTTTAATTCAAAATTAGGATTAACATTAAAATTAATAAATTATTTTTATATATTAATATTTTTTTATCAAATTTAATTTTATCATAATTTAAAATTCGAAAAATTATTTAATTTTTTATAATAATTTAATTTAATAACGATATAAAATAAGTAATATTAATTTTATTAAAAAATAATTACAAAAAAGGATAATTATCTATGACCCCTGTAATTAGCTTTAATTACCTATAATCCTTCGTAATTTTCGGAATTATCCACCCCTCTATTTTCGAAAATATTTACCCACATCCTCTGATTGTAATTTAATCAAAATTTTCCCAAAAAATTCCGATTTTACCGTCGGTTATTTTTACAATTAAACCCTTAAAAACTTATTTTTTAGTATTTAACGCCCCGAAATTCGGATTTTTGCAAATAACACCCCCGAAATTACTTCAATTTACAGAAAAGTCTCCGAAAATCAGATTTTTGCAAATAACACCCCGAAATTATTTCAATTTACAGAAAAGTCCCCGAAATTCGGATTTTTGCAAATAACGTCTCAAAATTATTCCGAATTATAAAAAAGTCCCCGAAATTTTCTTATAAAACCCTCTCCTTCCTTCACTGTAGCCTTAATCATTTTTAATATTAAATTTCACAAAAAAGATAGTGAAGGCTTTAAAATTTAAAATTTTAAATTACAAGTTTAATATTTTTACATTTAAAAATAGATCACCTTTAATTTTTTATTTATAAATAAGTCCAAATTTTATTTATTTTATAAGTAAATTTTACAAATAAATCATTGAAGGTTTCAAAACTTAAAATTTAAAATTACAAGTTTCATATTGTACATTTACAAATAGATCCATTGATTATTTTTATTCATAAATAAGTCAATATTTTAATCATTTTTAATATTAAATTTCACAAAAAAAAATAGTGAAATTTTTAAAATTTAAAATTCTAAATTACAAATTTAATATTTTTACATTTAAAAATAGACCACCTTTAATTTTTTTATTTATAAATAAGTCCAAATTTTATTTATTTTATAAGTAAATTTTACAAATAAGTCCTTGAAGGTTTGAAAACTTAAAATTTAAAATTACAACTTTCATGTTGTACATTTACAAATAGATCCATTCAATATTTTTATTTATAAATAAGTCTATATTTTTTTATCATATTTTACATAAAATTTTACAAAAAAGACGTTAAAGATTTTTACATTTAAAAATACAAAGTTAATATTTATACATTAAAAAATAGACCCCTTGAATATTTTTTTTAAAAAATAAGTCTAAATTTTATTTATTTTAAAACTAATTTTTATAAATAAATCCCTCGCCGGATCATCGCCGGCTAGCGTCTGCGCCTACGCGCCGGGGATGGAGGCCGAGGCCGGACAACTCGCCAGCACACGGGTGCGGACGGCCTCGGCCTCGGGCTCGGCACGGGAGTGTTATTTATAAAAATCCGAATTTCGGTGCGTTAAATAATAAAAAATAAGTTTTAGCTGTTTAATTATAAAAATAACTGAGGGTAAAATCGGAATTTTTTGAAAAAATTTTGATTAAATAGCAATCAGGAGGATGTGGATAAATATTTTCGAAAATGGGAATGTGGGTAATTCCGAAAATTACTAAAGATTATAGATAATTAAGACTAATTATAAAAAATTATAGGTAATTATCCCTTATAAAAAATATTTATTTTAATTTTAACCTCAAATCAAATGAGGTGCCCTAATTAAACACGATCCCTGATATGAATGGGTCAAATTGTGCTCGCCAGCTCCTATTTTTTATTGTTTATTTTTAGGGATAATTACCGGTGACCCATGTAATTTGGGGTAATTACCGCTAACCCCCCGTAATTTCCGTAATTACCCCCACCCCTCAAATTCGCCCGTATTTACCCACAGCCCCTGATTGTTATTTAATCAAAATTTTACCCAAAAATTCCGATTTTACCCCGTTATTTTTACACATACACCCCTAAAAACTTATTTTTTTTATATTTAATCCCCGGATTTCGGATTTTTCAAATAACACCCCGAAAGAACTTCGATTTACAAAAAAGTCCTCGAAATTCGAATTTTTGCAAATAAACCCCCGAAATTATTCCGATTTACAGAAAAGTCCCCAAAATTCGGATTTTTGCAAATAACACCCCGTCGCGCGGGCGGGAGCGGAGGAGGAGGCCGGCCGGCCGGCGGCAGGCGGCGGGAGCGGAGCCGGAGGCCGGGCGGGCGGGAGCGGAGGCGGAGGCCGGGGCGCAGGCGCGCCGAAACGCGGGCGCGAACGGCCACGGCCGAGGCCGTTCCGCCACAGCGTGCCGGGGACGGAGGCCGAGGCCGGCGCGCCCGCACGCGGAGGCCGAGGCCGAGGCCGTTCCGCCCCCGCGTGCCGGGGACGGAGGCCGAGGCCGGCGCGCCCGCACGCGGGGGCGGAACGCTCTCGGCCTTGGCCTTCCGCGCCCGAGTGCCGGCGCGCCGGCCTCGGCCTCCGTCCCCGGCACGCGGAGGCGGAACGGCCTCGGCGTCCGCCTCCGCTCCCGCTGCCGGCACGCCGGCGCCCCGGCCTCCGCCTCCTTCTCCGGCGCGCGGGGGCGGGATTTTTGCAAATAACACCCCGAAATATTCAAATTTACAGAAAAGTCCCCGAAATTTTGATTTTTGCAAATAACACCCCGAAGTTAAATTTGTAATTTATAAATATTAAATTTGTAATTATAAATATAAAAAACACTAATGTCTTTTTTGTAAAATTTTATTTAAAATATGATTAAAAATATAGACTTATTTATAAAAAAAATATTGAAGGGGTCTATTTGTAAATGTACAATATGAAACTTGTAATTTTAAATTTTAATCTTTGAAACCTTCGATGACTTATTTGTAAAATTTATTGATAAAATAAATAAAATTTGGATATATTTATAGAGAAAAATATTAAAGGTGGTCTATTTTTAAATATAAAAAATATTAAAAATTAATTTTAAAATAATTTTACAATTATTTTAAAAAAAAATCTGAGGGTCTATTTTGTAATTTGTAATTATAAATATAAAAAACACTAATGTCTTTTTTGTAAAATTTTATTTAAAATATGATTAAAAATATAGACCTATTTATAAAAAAAAATATTGAAAGGGTCTATTTGTAAATGTATAATATGAAACTTGTAATTTTAAATTTTAATCTTTGAAACCTTCGATGACTTATTTGTAAAATTTATTGATAAAATAAATAAAATTTGGACATATTTATAGAGAAAAATATTAAAGGTGGTCTATTTTTAAATGAAAAAATATTAAAAATTAATTTTAAAATTACAAGTTTCATATTGTACATTTACAAATAGACCCTTCAATATTTTTTTTATAAATAAGTCTATATTTTTAATCATATTTTAAATAAAATTTTACAAAAAAGACATTAGTGTTTTTTATATTTATAATTACAAATTTAATATTTATAAATTACAAATTTAACTTCGGGGTGTTATTTGCAAAAATTAAAATTTTGGGGACTCTTCTGTAAATTTAAATATTTCGGGGTGTTATTTGCAAAAATCCGCCCCCGCGTGCCGGAGAAGGAGGCGGAGGCCGGGGC
Organism: Trichopus zeylanicus subsp. travancoricus; assembly: GCA_005019695.1. Taxonomy (NCBI): domain Eukaryota; kingdom Viridiplantae; phylum Streptophyta; class Magnoliopsida; order Dioscoreales; family Dioscoreaceae; genus Trichopus; species Trichopus zeylanicus. Next base: position 7,651 of record RXID01015796.1, on the reverse strand, counting down.
GCCGGCGAGCCGGCGGCGGGAGCGGAGGCGGACGCCGAGGCCGTTCCGCCCCGGCGTGCCGGGGACGGAGGCCGAGGCCTGCGCGCCGAAACGCGGGCGCGGAAGGCCAAGGCCGAGAGCGTTCCGCCCCCGCGTGCGGGCGCGCCGGCCTCGGCCTCCGTCCCCGGCACGCGGGGCGGAACGGCCTCGGCCTCGGCCTCCGCGTGCGGGCGCGCCGGTCTCGGCCTCCGTCCCCGGCACGCGGGGGCGGAACGGCCTCGGCCGTTGCCGTCCGCGCCCGCGTTTCGGCGCGCCGGCGCCCCGGCCTCCGGCTCCGCTCCCGCCCGCCCGGCCTCCAGCTCCGCTCCCGCCGCCTGCCGCCGCCTCCGCTCCGCCTCCGGCCGGCCGGCCTCCTCATCCGCTCCCGCCCGCGCGACGGGGTGTTATTTGCAAAAATCGGAACTTTGGGGACTTTTCTGTAAATCAGAATAATTTCGGGGGTTTATTTGTAAAAATTCGAAATCCGGGGGGTTAAATATAAAAAAATAAATTTTTAGGGGTGTATGTGTAAAAATAATGGGGGTAAAATCGGAATTTTTTGGTAAAATTTTGATTAAATAATAATCAGGGGGCTGTGGGTAAATATGGGCGAATTTGAGGGGTGGGGATAATTACGGAAATTACGGGGATTAGCGGTAATTACCAAATTACAGGGGGGTCACCGGTAATTACCCCTTGTTGCAATAATGTAATCGTACATGGGTTACTATGCTAGTATTGTGATAATAATATACATGTATAAACTAAATAATAATATACATGCATAAACTAAATATTATGATCAGAAAATATATTTTATGTTAGTCATATGTAATTAGTTTTAACTATAATGTTTAATTTCTAATTATGCATACTTAATTCTGATCATTTTATTTTATTTTATACTCATATTCACTTGATTTTGATCACTGATATTTATTTTACTCGTAATATTTAGTTTCTAAATGTACATTAATGTAACATTATTACTATAGTAGTTTAAATATTATTATATTATTGCTATAGTCAGTCATATCACTATCATAATATTACTACAACAACAATGCATAAAAAACTCTTGAATTAATTATTAAAAATAAAATAAAATAAAAAACATTGATTAAGATATGATTGTTTGTAAATTTTTATCATAATATACATGTGTTTTTGTTAATAGTGATATTACTTGATTGCTAAAAAGTCTTAAAAGAATAGAAATAGAATACCAAATAAGATCTGCTTCTTCAACATCCTTAGTGAGGTGCATTAACGAATTCCACAATTACTTCACAATGAAAAGCAAATAAAAATTCACCTAAAGAAGGAAAAGTAATTTCTTAGGATGATTCCCACCTTTTGGTAATCATCTGCACTCGCAGCACATTGCGTGCTTGAAGAATGTACATATAAGCATGCACTGTCTTTTCGATAGCACTCATTAACCAAAACTTCCAAATTTATTGATGAAGTAGGTGAAATTATTCTTCCAGCTAAATGATAAGATTCTACAGTATGTCTTTGAGCAAAAACACAGTTAAACATAATGATCACATAAAACTGAATTGAAGCATGACAAACTGACAAAAGTAAACCAGCCAGCTTATCTTTCGGTTTCAGGATTCAGAAGTGGCTCCAGAAAAATAAAGATCACCTGGCAGCTACAGTCGCCTGGGAGCGGGTTTGAATGGGCCACTTGACAATTAAACCCCTCAATATTTTCAATTCTCTACTGAGCGCTCTTTTTAGTAATGTTAACAGTTTAGATCTTTTAGTGAATTCAAAGAGTCACAGATTGTGCGATAAGATTGTAAGTTCACTTTATAACCAAAACCCAGTTGAAGACTCCATTGTTGTGATGCAGGTTTATCTACTAGAGCCGTGTATGTCTACTCAATATCATCAATAATGCCAAACCATAATCCAAAACACTTCAAATAAAAACTTTTGGTTAACCTGTAATTATAACCAATCAGAAGCCACAGCATAACCAATATGCATATTAACGATAAATGAATCTACAATGCATATTAAAATGGATAGTGAACTTCATGATCACACCCTGTGTGCAGAAAGGAAGGACAGAACCACAGTGGAAATCTTAAAAGGCTTCTAACCATAAATAAGTGCCAACACAACCCTGTGAATCCATCAATACTAAATTCCATATGGTTGACAGTAGATAATAGGTACAGGGCATTTCAACATCTATAATTTTGTTATCGCCAAATATGTTAACTTGGTAAATGGCATTTACATGTTCACGATTAAGATACAGACAACTGCAAATTTCATCTGCATTTGCATTAGGATTTGCAAGACGTAAACATAAATCACTAGCTTTCTGGAGTGTGCTCTGCATCTGATTGCTTCTGTTGTACATCCAATCCATCATCCATTCTGGCACTGGCATTTGTGGATGTCCTCTGCTGCTCTACTGCATCTGGAGTGTAATCTTCATCCAATTGCTTCTGCTGTACATTTGATCCATTGTTCATTCTTGCACAGGCCTCTGTGAACATCCTCTGCTGCTCTGATGCATCTGAAGTATGTTCTGTATCTAATTGCTTTTGTTGTACATTCATTCCATTGTTCATTCTTGCACGGGCTTCTGCGAACATCCTCTGCTGCTCCGCCGCAGCTTCTTCCTCGGTCATCTCCGCCCCACTGAACCTACCACCTTTAGGAGAGTCCTGATTTTACAGAAGAATTAATAGGAAGGAAAGAAAAGGAAGAAGGTAGAAGAACAGAGAAAAGGTAGATGAAAATGCACACCAGTGTCTCTAGCCTGTGTTGCTCATATGCAGCATAAACCTCTTCTATGTACTCTCCAAAACCAAGAACCTGGTGGTAAAGATATTTCAAACAAGCTTTGAATAAAACATCATATAGGGAATTTATTTGGAGACTAGATCCCGATCTTGTCCCAATCTGCATTAAATGCTTCTACAAATCAGACCTGACATCTCCGTGATTAGGAAATCCAACTCATAATCAATGACAGCCAGGACAAATGAGTCCAAAAGAAACAAAGGGCACATTGCTCACAACTGACACTGCTTTTGGTTGGAAATTTTATTTAGAGGTTAACATCATCAACATACTGAGAGTTGACTGGAGCCCCCAGAGCAATCAATTCCTAATGGCGGCCGAACTAAAACTTCAAAAGTTGGAAAAAGAACAACTACTACTTAAGCAGTTACATAGATGGTGCGAGCATCTCAAAACATGGTTGACCTATAGTTTTCTTGTGTCACTCTCTGTTTTGCCCGTGTGCATGCAAATGTAGTTGGTAAGTTGGAAGTCAAAGGGTGCTACACGTTATTTCCACCTATATCAAGCTTTCAACCTATTGCCACAGGCATTATATCATTCTACACACCATCAGAGTTAATAATCCAAAATTTCCACCACTTATCCCTATCAATGCCGTCCAAAAGCTGCGGTCAAAGAACTATGAATGGATTTCAAACGTGAGGCTGGTGTAGAGGGTAACAGCTATGCAAGAACAGGTATCGTCTCAGAAAAAGTTTTCCATACTTTATAATTGAGCAGGAATCTATTAATGAAGAGATGAAAAAGGTCGAGTCTAATGCCAATTTCGACTTCAGTTTTGGAAGACTCGGGGATTAAGTTCTGGCGATGCCACACCAATTACAATAGCTAATAAGGAAAACCAAGATTTTAAAGCAATCCTGAGATGACAGTGTGCTCGATATTCATCCTTTTCACTACTTCATCACTTAGGGCATGTTTTGTTCATAAAACAAACTATGACAACTCGTAAAACTAACAGAAGTTTGATTCAGTGATGCTTGGTCAGCCCTTTAATTTAAGAATTCCTAATTTCAACAATCTCATTATGATGAAAATAATTATTCCTTGTCAAAATATGTGTCTTTAACAATTATTTTGTCGTATAAGCTATGAAATCTCCAAAAGTGTACACTAAGGATTTTTGTTAAGTGTCAAAGTCAGTAATGCTGACACCAAATTAGTTCCACCTAGAACTTATGAATTCAGACCCAAAAAGAATGTAACTCGTTAGCATCTTTCCACAAAATTCATGGAACTCATGGAACATTTTTGGGGCAAATTCACCAACCAACCACATGAACTAGTGAATAGGTTGAATTCTGCAAGTTCCATGAATTTTGGCTTGAGTCCTGGATAACCGAACATGCCTTTGTGTCCAAATGTTCTGCTGCCTCCCCTATACCTCATTCTGCATGTGGTGCAAAGCCAATGCCAAAGCACCTTTACTACATAGAAGTATAGAACTGTGCTGAAGGGCTTCACATCCCACATGGGATTGCTATTGACGAACATACTATGTGTAGAATGCCATGGCAGGATAAAATGTACTTTTGGGCCATAGAAATCACATATTACAGAAATAGAATAAATTTAGGTATGAGTATATAAAAGCATGAACCTCCAAAGCCCTGAGAACATGTTCTGGTGCAATTGTCCTTTTATCCTCTCGGTTACAAACTTCATTGGATTCTGAAGAAACAAGGTTGATGAATTCTGCCAACAAAGAACTCATAGAGAATAACCAGTCAGTTGTCTAAGAAATATGCCATTATAAACAAAAAACAATCATTGAGCAAGTATAACTGAAAACAGTCTGAAGACGATATGTAGAACAAATTCCATAGAAAGTTTATACTCCACATATATCATTATCAAAAGGATCACACAGTTCAGTATTAATGGTAATTAAGTAGAAAGAAGAAAATGAAAACCATCCACCATAATTAACACATTACCCTCTAAACCTTAAAAATACAGGGTCCAAGTTATGATTAATGAGCACAAGTTGGCACAATGATGACAAATAGGAGTTCAGCTCAAGCCTACATAAGGGCTGAAGTTATGTAACATCTTGTTAAAAGATAGTTTTGATTTATATGTCAAAATTCCTACGCCATATTCAGCAGAGTTTAGTATGAAACTAGCTAAAGAAGACTTTTAAAAGATTGTTTTCACCAAGTCAATCCAGTAATAGTTTACCAAGGAAAATAATGTTTGGTATTGGAGTTCAACATGAGTTATGAAAACCATTATGATGTGTTCCAGCAACTTGTTTTAATCACCCATGCTACTACCTTGTGTTTCAACCCTGACAAAATCAACCTGTCATCACAGAAAATATATTTGTAAGCACTTCTACAAACATTTTCTGAATATCTTTTAAATAAGTTGATGCTAATATTTGTAGGCATTAAAGATTTGCTACTAGAGACACACCAATCAATTAACATCTCCACAGGGCGATAAAAGTTGGTCTATAATTATTTCGAGAAGGATTTATGACAGTTTTTCTTATCAAAGATTAACTCCAGATGTGAAACAAAAGTTTGCAATAACCATCATAATTGTGAAAATCTTGCTAGCAGATCATGAAAGATGGACAAATTAAGCTTTGAACCATAATATTTAGATAGACATTTATTGAATCTCGAGGGCCATCTGAACTGGAACTGAAAGTATAATTTACTAATTACATTATTTTGGTTGTTCAAACATATGCACAGCATTCAATAGTTTATGTGACATATATGTACCATTATTCACCATCAAGAAAAGATAAAAACAAAAAGACATGCAGCACAAATTCAGAAAAAACTCATTGTTTGCAACTTACCAACACAACATTCAACAATAAGATCCTGGGCATCTCTTGCTACACGAACATCAGGTGGCAACATCTCCTTAATGATCTTAAACATAGTAGCTAAAATTCATTCATTGAGGAATTGAATTAGTGTTTGCTAAAGAATTCACTTTGCAAAGATAAAAAATATTTTTCTTATTTTTCAAAAATAAAAAATCATGGATCTCGGAGGAAACATGTTACATGAGCTGTATGCCTGTATACACAACACTTAGTAATGATATAGCCCAAACTCAGATGAACAACTAACAATTACGGACAAAGAATTTGTGGGGGCAATACCAACTAAAGTAACAGTTGATTTAAAAGTTAAAAATTCAAAACTGATTAACCAAGAAAAAGAAAACATCCTACTTTTATTGCCATCACCATCATCCTCACATTAAAATAATCCATTATGTGTTAGAGATGTACCTCGTGACCTTTAGATTTTGCATTAGTGAGGAATTCTTGACTTGATTAGGATTATAAGGGCAAAAAAGGTATACAAACTTCTAAGCTGCCCTTCACTTAATAAAAGGTGCATTAAATTTAAAGATGAGCCTCCAGATAAACATCTTTATTCTGATTTCTACTCGACATTCATTTATTTCCTGTAGATTGGGCTCAAAGATTTGATCAATTGTTCAATGGCTGAGTTTCAAGCAGATTGTCACTTTCAGCCTACAAAACCAAATACATTGCCTCTCAGAAATTTTGGTCCTCTGCATGCATCAGAACACTAAAGATCTACACTAAAATTCAAGAAAATGCAGTGCAAGCCAAAGAGCTTCCATTAAGCATTCTAATCATTCTCTGGTTAATAGAATGGCAATAACCTGCAAAAGATGAGAGAATACAAGGAACAGCCTTGATATGCTATGAATCCTAAACATTGTATTGTCACTCATTTACATCATAATGATTTTATTAGAAAATTGCGGTCTAAGGTAACTGTGTAACATGATTAACCTATTCATAAGATTTAAGCAAGACAAAATCCATCCATCATATCCATTCAGTAAATTTTACCCCACTTGAACTAAATTGAGATACTGAAATAAAAGTTTGGGTTATAACTCCTACAATCTCTATACTCATTTTGGTATTGATATACCAGGGCATAAGCTTTTTCCCAGAGATAATATGAACCCCAGATTTGATATATAGTTTCTATTTATGATTTTACCTATTCTTTGAACTATTACTTTTACCACACACTATATGAACAAATCAACTTGCTTATGATTTAGACTATGCACCAAGAAAAACGTCATCACAGATATGGATTTGTCATCATCATATCTAGGAGGCATAGATAAAGACCTAGCTAATGGGTACATCATGTAAGCTTATGAGCTCCAGTCAAAGAAACTTCCTAAATATTTTTCCCAGACCAAGGACAACAAATAATAAGTTCAGAAAAAAAACCGCATCATTTTCTCTATTTTTTATTCATGACAAAAGGGGAGGATCTGTAACAGAAACAACTCATCCTATCGTTTTTTTCCTTTTGAGAAACTGGGATTTATCATTAATAACCTTGCCTGAGCAAGGTCTCAAGACCTCTCATATATGAGAGGTGGGAACAACCACCAAGTCAATGCTTGAGGTGTAACAAAACATCCTTATCACTATCCTGGTACAACTAAAACATATTAGGATGGATAATAACAAAGTAGGGATTTCATACCAGTATAAAATTTAGTAGCATGAACTTTCGTTTTTGATACAGTATAAGGGAAAAACCTATGAATACTCAAATATAATGGAACACTTGCCACCTCCCACAATAAGAGTTTGAAAGGAAACTACATTTTAAACTCCCACAGTTGTTGATTACTACTTCAATACCAGCTAGCGGACCTGTATATTGTGCAGACAGTTTCACTATCAAAAACAGCTCTCAGGTAGCGTGAGGACGAAAGTGAGCTCAAAGTAATGGGCTTATGCAGGTCTACATAAAAGATAAAAAAT
>RXID01015794.1:71311-84160 GCA_005019695.1 Trichopus zeylanicus subsp. travancoricus | reverse complement strand
ACCACTACTATTGCAAATACTTCTACTACAACGAATACTATTCCTGCTACTAATTTTACCACTACACTTATTACTGGTACTACTACTACTACTACTACTACTACTACTACTGCTGCTGCTATTACTACCACTAGTATTACTTCTTCTACTATGACTACTACTACTGTTGCTGCTACTACTACCACTACTACAAGAACTACTACTACTGCTACTAATACCACTATGACTACTATTGCTGCTGTTGCTGCTACTTCCCCTACTACTACTAGAACTACTACAACTCCTACTACTACTTCTACTATTACTGCTGCTGCTACTACTGCTACTACTAGCACTACTACTACTCCAGCTACTACTACTGCTACTAATGCAACTACTACTTCTACTACAACTACCACTTCTACTACCACTATAGCTACTTCTACTAGTACTCCTACTGCCACTTCAACCACTCCTATTAATAGTACTATTACAGCTGCTGCTGGTGCTGCTACTCCTACTACTACGACCACTACTACTACTACTACTACTACTACTACTACTACTACTACTACTATTACTACTACAACTACTGCTAACACCACTACTGCAACTCCTCCTCCTACTACAATTACAACTACCAATACAACTAAAACTACTGCTTCTACTAATGCTACTACTACTACTACTACTATTATGACAACTACTATTAATCTAATTATAGCTACTACAACAATAACCACTACTACTACTACTGTTGCTACTACTACTTGTACTACTACAACACCTATTACTACTAACACCACTGCTATTGCTAAACTACTTCCACTACTATTACTACTACTACTAGTACTACTACTACTGCTGCTGCTACTGCTACTACTACTACTACTACTAGGACTGCTACTACTTTAACTATTACTACTCCTACTACTACTATTGCTACTGTTACTAGTACTACTGCTGCTGCTACTACTACTCCTACTACAGCTACTCCTTCTACTACTACTGCTACTATTGCTGCTACTTCTATTGCTACTACTACTGCTGCTACCGCTACTACTACTACTGCAACTTCTACTACCACTACTGTGAGTAGTACTAGCACTACTAGTACTGGTACTACTACTAATGGCACTAGTACTACGACCGCTACAATTACTATAATAACTATTGCTACTACTGCTACTTCTACTACTACTAGAACATCTAATGCAACTTCTACTACAACAACTACTACTACTATCAAAACTAATACTGCTATTGTTACTACTATGACTTCTTATCCTACTAGTACTACTACTACAACTACTACAACTACGACTAGAACTTCTCCAACTATTACTGCTACAACTAATCCTGCAGCCTCTCATTCTACTACAAGTGCTACTACTTCAGCTACAACTTCTATTGCTCAGCTACAACTACTATTGCTTCTATTATCACCACTACTCCTACGACCACTACAACTTCTACTATTACTACATCTAGTGCAGCTACGGCTACTACTACTATTACTACTAATGCTGCTACCACTACTATTACCACTACTACTATCACTACTACTACAGCTACTTATACTACTACAACAACTACTAATACTACTACTACTACGGCTGTTGCTGTTACTACAACTACTACTATTATTCCCACTACTACTACTACTACTATTGCTACAACTACTACTATTGCTACAGTTGCTATTACTACTACTACTACTACTACTGCTACTAGTACAACTGCTGCAACTAATGCTACTGCTACTACTACTACCACTGATACTACTACAGCTGCTATTGCTGCTTCTACTACAACGTCTACGACAACTACTACTAATACTACTACCACTGTAGCAGTTACTACAGCTACTACTACTACTTCTCATACTACAATTAACGTAGCTACTACTACTGGTACTACTACTACTACTACTGCAACTAATACTACTGCCACAACTACTACTACTCCTACTACTCGTATTACGGCTACTACAACTATTACTACTACTACTACTACATCTACTACTACTACTTCTTTACTTCTAGTTCTATTACTACTACTAATGTAGCTACTCCGCTATGACACTTACTACTATTGCTACAGCTACTACGGTTACTACAACTACTACTGTTACAACTTCTTCGACTGTTATTACAACTACTACCGCTACTACTATTGCTTCTGCTTCTACTGCTACTTCTGCTACTGTTGCTACAACAACAACAATAACAACAACAACAACTACTACTACTACTATCACTACTGCTGCTAAAAGTACTACTGCTACTACTACTACTTATGCTACTATCACTTCTACAGCTACTACTACTACTTATGCTACTATCACTTCTACAGCTACTTTTGCTACAACAACGACTACTACTAATAAAAATACTACTACCACTACTCCTAGGGCTACTTCTATTGCTACAGCTACTGCTACGAGTGCTGCTACTACTGCTGCTACTACTACTACTACTACTATTACCACCACCACCACTGCTACTACTAATATTACAACTAAAACTTCTACTACTTCTATTACTACTACGATTACTACTGCTACCACCTCTACTACTACTTTTACTACTACCACCTCTGCTACTACTACAATTGCTACTACATCTATTACTACTATTCCTACTACTACCATTGCTACTACTACTATTGCTACTATAACTGTTAATACTGTTGTTACTACTGCTACTATTACTTCTTCTGCTACCACTATAACTGCTGCTACTACTTCTGCTGCTGCTGCTAATGCGGCAACTACTACTACTACTACTACTGCCACCACTACAATGATTGCTACTTCTGCTACTAATTCAACTATAATTACTACTATAACTGCTCCTACTACAATTTCTACTACTGATGCTACAACTACTGCTACTACTTCTACTACTGTTATAACTACTGCTACTTTTGCCACTAATGCTATTAGTACTACTACTTCCACAACTATTACCAATACTACTACTACTAGTACTACTACTACTACTACACTACAATTTCTACAACTGCTGCCAAAGCTACTGCTACTAGTGCTACTTCTAATACTAATACTACTGTTACTCCTACTACTACTACTCCTACTATTGCTACTATCACTACCACTACTGCTACAACTGCTACTGCTGCAACGAATGCTTTTGCCATTACTACTACCACTACAACAACTACAACTACTGCTACAACTATGATAGTAGCTACTACTACTACTACTACTACGATTACTACAACAACTACTAATACTACTACCGCTGCTGCTGCTACTACTGCTTCTCCTACTACAATTACTGCTACTACAACTACTAATACTTCAAATAATACTGTCGCCTCTACTACTGCTGCTGCTACTACTACTAATGCTACTGCTACTACAGCTAGGATGGCTCCTGCTGCTCCGACTGCCACTACTGCTACTATTAGGACTACTACTGGTACTATTGCTTCTACAGCTATGGTTACTACTACTGCCACTACTGCCTCTATTGCTACTACTTCCCCTACTACTAATGCTGCTAATACTAGTACAACTACTAATACAACTACTATTACAGCTACTACTACTACTACAACAACTACTACTGCTACTATTGCTGTGGCTACTACTGCACTACAACCACCACTACTACTACTACTACTACAACAACAACTATTACTACTACTACTACTACTACTACAACTACTATTATTGCGGCTACTCCTACTACTTCCCCAACTACAACAACTTTCACTACTAACACTTTTGCTACTATTCCTACTACTGCTTCTATTACAACAACTACAACAACGACAACAACAACAATAACAACAACAAATACTACTCCTGCTACTGCTGTTGCCGCAGCTACTACTACAACTAAAACTATTGCTGCTACTGCCACTACAACAACAACTATAACAACAACAACTACTACTCCTATTACTACTTCTACTACTACTATGATTTATAAAACCACCACTACTACTACTACTGTTGCTACTATTGCTGCTACTACTACTAATAATACTCCTACCACGACTACTACTACTACTAGCACTACTTTTACTACTAGTACAATTCTTACTACTACTACTCCTACAACTACTTGTACTACCACTACAAATACTAACATTACTACTACTACTCCTATGACTACTCCTACTCCTGCATCAACTGCTACTTCAACTCCTAGTACAACTCCTACTCCAGCACCAACTCCCACTTCAACTCCTAGTACTACTCCTACTCCTACACCTACTGCTACAACTACTACTCCACCTACCACTACTCATACTACAACTACCACTCGTACTCTAACTAGAACTGCTGTTATTGCTACTACTACTACCACCACTACCACAACTACTACTACCAATACTACACCTACTACTACTACTACCACAACAAATACTACTACTACTACTACTACTACTACTACTACTAGCACTACTTCAACTACTAGTACAATTGCTACCACTACTACTACTGGCATTACTTCTACTAACACTAACACTACTACAACTACTACTACTTCTTCTTCTAATACTAACACTCCTACTACTTCAACTACTACTACAACTACAACTACGCCTCCAACTCCAACCGCTGCTACTACTAGTACTCCTACTACTGCCACCACTACAACTACAAATCCTACGACTACAACTACTCCAACTCCTACTTCTGCTATTACTACTACAACAACAACTACTACTACAGCTGCTAATGTTACTATACTACTACACCTACTACTACTCCAACTACTAATACTACTACTACTACACTCCTACTATGACTACTACTACTACTACTACTACTACTACTACTAGTACTACTACTACCACTACTACCACTACTACTACTACTACTACTACTACTATTACAACTACTATTAGCACTATGACTATTACCACTACTAGTACTACTCTTACCACAACAACTACTACTACTCTTACTATTAATTCTACTACTATTACCACCACCACTACTACTAACCCTATTCCTACTATGACTATTACTACTAATACTAACACTACGACTACTTCTACCACTACTCCTACTGCTACAACTACTACTACCACTACTACTGCTACCATTACTGCGGTTACTGCTATTGCTACTGCTACAACTAGTACAATGACTACTACTGGAACTACTACTCCTACTACTACTCCTACTCCAACTCCAACTCCAACTACTACTACTCCTACTCCAACTCCAACTACTACTACTACTACTCCTACTACTACTACTACCCCTTCTCCAACTACTATGACACCTACTACTACCCCTACTCCAAGTCCTACCACTACTACTTCTAATACTATTGGTACTACTACTACTACGACTACAACTACTCCAACTCCTACCTCTAAAACTAGACATACTTCTTCTACTACACCTACTCCTACTATAACTACATGAACTACTACTCTTACCCCAACTCCTTCTGCTACTACCACTACTACTACTATCACTACTACTTTAATAACACAAACAAACAACAACAACAACAACTACTACTACTACTTCTACTATAAGCACAATTGCTAGTACTACTACTCCTACTACTACTACTAACACTAACATTACTACTACTACTACTACTACTACTACTACTAATTCTAACATTACTACTACTACTACTGCTACTGCTACTACTACTACTCCTCCTCCTACTACTACTACTCCTAACATTCCTAAAACTTCAACTACTACCTACTAAACCTAGCACTCCTACAACTTCGATGACTACAATTCCTACTATCACTACTGCTTGCTGCTACTACTACTACAATCCAACTACAACTACTACTACTGCCGCAGTTCCTACTGCTGCTAATACTAATACTACTACAACAACTACTGCTGGTACTACTACTACAACTACTACTACTGCTGCCGCTGCTACTACTACTACTACTTCTACTACTACTCCTCTTACTACTATTGCTAGTACTACTTCTACTACTAATACTACTACTACTGTACTATAACTACTACTACCTCTACTACTAATACTACTGTAGCTACTTGTACACAACAGTTACAACAACTACTACTAGTACAAATACAACTCCCAAAACTACTATTGTTACTACTACTATTGCTCCTATTAACACTATTCCAACTATAGATGTTGCTGCTATAGCTCATGCTACTACTACTTCTACTACGACTACTAGTATTAATATTCCTACTCCTACAGCTGCTACTACTATTACTACTCCTATTACCCCCACAACAACTACTACTACCCCCGTACTCCAACGCCTACTGCTACTACTACCCATCTAACAACTACTACCCACACTCCAACTACTACTATGCCTACTACGACTCCTACACAAACTACTACTATGCCTATTATGACTCCTACTCCAACTAATGCTACTACCACTGCTACCACTTCCATAACTACCAGTACAACAACAACAACAATAACAACAATAACTACTACTACTACTACTATTACTTCCACTACTACTACTACAACCACTACTACTACTACTACCACTGTTACTACTACGACAGCAACAACAACAACAACAACAACAACAACTACTACTACTACTACTACTACTACTACAACTACTACAACCACTACTACTAATATTATTACTACTACTACTACTACTACTACTACTACTACTACTACTACTACTACTACTACTACTACTACTACTACTACTATTACAAGTACTACTAGTACTGCCACAAAAACTGCTACTTGTAATGCTACTACTAATACCACTACCACTACTGATGCTGCTGCTACTGCAGCTGATGCTATTCCTACTAGTACTACTACTTCTACTTCTACTACTCTTACTACTACGGCTGCTACAATAACAACTACTACTACTACTACAACAACTACTACAACAATTACTCATAATACTCAGATTTCTACTACTACTACTACTATTACTACAATTTATACTACTATCGCTACTACTATTGCTGCTACTTGTAATTCTACTACTAATACCACTACCACTACTGATGCTACTGCTACAGCAACTGATGCTATTGCTACTAGTACTACTACTTCTACTTCGACCACTCTTACTACTACTACTGTTGCGGCTACTATTGCTACTACTACCGCTACTACAACAATAACTACTACTACTACTAACACTATTACTACTACTACTACTACAATAATTATTTGTAGTACTCAGATTTCTGCTACTACTACTGTTACAACAATTGATACTTCTATCGCTACTACTATTGCTGCTATTGCTACATCTATTACTACTACTGCTGCTGCTACTTCTACTACTATGACTACTACTACTACTGCTACTACTTCTACTACTTCTACACCTACTACTATTGCTGCTATTACTACGACAAAAACTGTTGCTACTTCTGCCACTACTACTCGTACTCCAACTACTACTGCTTCTATCACTCCTACTAACTACTACTACTACTACTACTACTACTACTACTATTACTAGTACTTCTACTACTCCTACAACAACAACAGCAACTATTACTACTACTCCTACTACTACAACTCCTACTCCCACTACAACTACTACGACTACGACTACTACTACTACTACTACTATTACTACTACTACTACTGCTGCTGCTGCTACAACAACCACTATTCCCATAGCTACTGCTATTCCTACTACAACTGCTACTACTAATGCTACTACTACTGCGCCTACTACTACTTCTACAACTACTGCTGTTACTTCTACAACAACTACTACTAAACAATCCTACTACTACTACTACTACTACTACTACTACTACTACTACTACTACTACTACTACTTCTTCTAACAGTCCTACAACTTCAAATACTACTCCTACTACTACTGCTACTACTACTACACTCCTTCGTCTATGACTACTACTACTACTACGAATACTACTGTAACTACTATTGCTACTAAACTCCTAGTATGACTACTACTACTAATACTACCGTAACTACTACTGCTACTACACTCCTACTATGACTACTACTACTATTACTAATACTACCGTAACTACTACTACTACTACTACTACTACTACTACTATTATTGCTACTCTTACAACTACTACCTCTCCTACTAATACTTCTACTCGACACACACCTACTACCACAACTACTACTACTGCTACTTCTACTACTCCTACTACCACTACTATAACCACTGCTACTACTATTACTAATGCTACTTCTATGGCTATTTCTACTACTACTTCTACTACTACTGCGCCCTACCCCAACTCCTACTACTACTACAACCCCTACGCCAACTACTACAACTCCTAGTACTACCCCAACTCAAACTCCTACAACAACTACTGCTACTACTACAACTGCTACTACTACAACTACTACTACAACAACAACTACAACAACAACAAGTACTACTACAACTACTAATACTACTACTATTACTATTACTACTACTACTACAACTACCACAGCTACTACAATCTTTACTCTGACTTCGACTACTGCTACTTCTACTCCTACTACTCCTACTAGTACAGCTACTACTTCTCCGAATCCAACTCCTACTGCAACTACTACTCATACTACTCCTACTAGTACTGCTACTACTTCTCCTAATCCAATTCCTACTGCAACAACAACTACTACTACTACCCCTACTCCAACTACTACTATGCCTAGTACTACTCCTACAGCAACTCTTACTACTACTAGTCCTACTACTACTATCATGACTATAACAACAATAACAACAACATCTACTACAATTAGTACTACCACTACTACTACTACTACCACTACTACTATTACTACCACAACTTCTACACTAGTACAATTGCTACTACACCAACTCCTACTACTACTACTACTAATAAAACTAACACTACTACTACTACTACCACCACTACTACTGATACCAACACACCTACTCCTTCAACCACTACTACTGCTACTACTACTACTACTCCAAACCCTCCTACAACTTCCGTGACTACATACTACTCCTAACACTCCTACAACTTCTCCAATTACAACTCCTACTACTACTACTGCTACTGCTGCTGCTGCTACAGCTGTTGTTGTCGCTACTACTATGACTACTACTACTGCAACAACTACTACTATTATGACTACTTCTACTACTACTACTACTCTTTCCATTACTACTACTACTACTACTTGTTGTACTAATACTACCACTCCAAACACTCCGACTACTAATACTACAACTACTATTTCTGCTGCTGCACTACTACTACCACTACTACTTCTACTTCTAATCCTGCTACTATTATTACAACTGCTACTATTACTAATTCTACTACTAATGGTACTACTACTACTACAACTACTACTTCTACAACTTCTACTACTGATACTACTGCTACTATTGCTATAAATTGGCTACAACAACTACTACTAAGAATAGTAGTAGGAGTAGTGGGAGTAGTAGTAGTAGTCATAGCTGTAATAAAAGTAGTAGTTGTAGCAGTAATAGTAGAAGTAGTAGTAGTCGTAGTAGTCATAGTAGTAGTAGCGGTGGTGGTGGTAGTACTAGTAGTAGAAGTAGAAGTAGTAGTAGTAGTAGTAGTATTAGTAGGAGTAGTAGTAGGAGTAGTCATTGTAGTAGTAGTTAGTAGTAGTATCAGTAGTAGCAATAGTTGTAGCAGTAGAACGAGTAGCCGTAGTACAAAGAAGTAGTAGCAGTAGTAGTAGCAATAGTAGTAGTAGTTCTTGTAGTAGCGGCAACATCAGTGGTGGGAGTAGTAGTAGTAATAGTAGCAGAAGTAGCCGAGTAGTAGTACTAGTAGTAATAGTAGTAGTAATTGTAGTAACAGTAGTAGTAGTATTAGCAGTAGTAGTAGTAGTAGCCATATTGGTAGTAGTAATTGTTATAGTAGCAGTGGTAATAGTGGTAGTAGTAGCAATCATAGTAGTAGTAGCGGTAGTAGTTGTAGTAGTAGTAGAAGTCACAGTAGCGCTCATTGTCGTGGTTGTAATCGCAACAGTAGTCGTAGTAGTAGCAGCAGTAATAATAGTAGCTGCATTAGTAATAGTCGTAGAAGTAGCAGCAACAGTACTAGTAGAAGTAGAAGTTGTAGTAGTAGAAGTAATAGTAGTTATAGTTGTTGTAGTAGTAGCAGTAGTTGAAATAATAGTAGCAGTATTAATTACACTAGTAGTAGTAATTGTAGTAGTAACATTAGTAATAGCAGTAGTTTTGGTATGTGTATTACGAGTAGTAGTAGCTGCAGAAGTAGCAGCAGTAGTAGTAACAACATAGTAGTAGCAGCAGAAGTAGAAGCAGTAGTAGTAGTACTACTGCTACGACTACTGCTGCAACTACTACTATAGCTACAAGTGCTGTTATTACTTCTACTACTGTGATTACTACAACTACTACTAGTACTTCCAATACTACTACTACTACTACTACTACTACTACACTGCTACTTGTACTACTTCTACCAATACTACTACTAATGTTACTAGTACTGCTGCTACTTCTACTACAGCTACCACTACTACTACAACTATTACTATAACCACTACTACTACTGCTGTTGCTGCTATTGCAATAGCTACAACAATTACTACTACTACTGCTACTAATACTACTGGTACTACTTCCACTACTACTACTTCTGCTACAACTACAATTGCTTCTACTACCACTACAATACTACTACTACCAAATATATGACTACTAGGCTACTATGGCTACTATACCTACTACCACTTCTACTACTGCTACTACTACTACTACCACTACAACTACTACTACTACAACTTTACAGCAGCTGCTACTACCCCTACTACAACAATTACTGCTACTACCACTACTACTACTACTACTTCTTCCTTGTCTTCTTCTTCCTCCTCTTCTTCTACTACTACTCCTATTATTGCTACTACTACTACTGCTGCTGCTGCTACTACCGCTATTAGTATTACTACTACTACTTCTATTACTAGTATAATTTCTACTACTACAACTACTATTACTACTATGAATACTACCAGACTAATACTACTACTACTACTATACAGGCTTGCCGCTTATGCTGTTGATGGTTAGTAACTTCGACTACACTTTAGTTGTGGTTATTAATACAACTCCTCGAATGACACCTACTGCTGGTACCACTACTATTGCTGCTGCTGTTGCTGCTCCAGCTGCTGCTGCTATCGCTACTGTTATTGTTGTTGCTGCTGCTACTACTGCTTCTACTACTACTGCCACTACTATTGCTACTGCGTCTACCACTTCAACTACTAGTACTACTTGTAATACTTTTGCACCAACTACTACTTCAACTACTGCTACGACTACCACTACTACTACTACTCCTACAACTACTATTATTACTACTACTACTACTACTACTACTCTTGCGACTACTATAAGCACTCCTACTACTACTACTACTGCTCCTACTAATACAACAACAACTACTATTATTGCTACGACAACTACTACTACTACTACTGCAGCTACTACTACTACTACTACTATTCCACCTATTACTACAACTATTACTACTAATATTATGAGTACTATTGCTATCAGTACTTCCATTACTATTACTACTACTAGCACAACAACTACTACTCCTCCTCCTACTATGACAATTACGATAGTTATTACTACTACTGCTGCTACTACCACTGCTGATACTACCACTACCGCTCGTACCATTGCTGCAACTACTACAACTACTACTCCTGTTACTACTACTTGTTCTACAATTAACGCTACTACAACTACTATTTCAATTTCTACACCGATGACTCCTATTACTACTTGTACTCCTACCACCACTTCTCCTATTACTACCCCGACCCCTGCACCAAATCCTATTACAACAACTACTACTACTACTTGTACCGCAACTCCCACTACTACAACAACCACTCCTACTTCTATTACTACTACTACAACAACAACAACAACAACAACTACTACTACTACTACTACCACCACTAATAGTACTTCTACCACAATAACTGCTAGTACTTCAACTACAACTACAACTGCTACAACGACTGCTGCTGCTGCTGCTGCTACTACTACTACTACTACTACTACTACTACCACCACCACCACTACAACTACTACTACATCAAGTACTTCTATTGTTACTACTACTACTACTACTACTCCTCCTCCAACAACTACTACCACAACAACTGCTACTACACCTACCACTACAACTACTCATACTACTAATACTTCTACTCTTAATGCTAGTACTACTACCCCTACTACTACTAGTTCAACTATTCCCGCTACTATAGTGGCTACTTCCATTTCTACTCCTACTACTACTTGCACTCCTACCACCACTTCTCCTATTACTACCCCTACCCCTACACCAACTCCTATTACAACAACTACTACAACTAATATTCCTACTACTACTACTTGTATCGCAACTCCTACTACTACTACTACTACTCCTACTTCTATTATTACTACTACTACTACTACTCCTCCTACTTCTATTACTACTACTTCTACTACTACTACTACCACTACTAGTACTTCTACCACAACAACTACCAGTACTTCAACTACTACTACTACTAATACTACTGCTGCTGCTGTCACTGCTACTGCTACTACCACTACTACTAATCCAACTACTCCTACTACTACTACAACAACAACAACTACTACTACACCTACCACTACAACTACTCAAACTACTACTACTTCTGCTCCTAATGCTACTACTACTACCCCTACTACTAGTAGTTTAACTATTCCCTCTACTATAGTGGCTACTTCCATTTCTACTACAACAACTTCAACTACTACTACTACTACAACAACAACAACTACTACTACTACCACTACACTTACAATAACCCCTACTGCTACACCAACTCCTATTACTAC